>OW121816.1:17512654-17633845 GCA_933228935.1 Pemphredon lugubris | reverse complement strand
CGAGTCGAGTCGAGTCCAGTCTCAAGTCGAGTCGATTCCAGTCTCGGGTCGAGTCGAATCCAGTCTCGAGTCGAGTCGAGTCCAGTCTCGAGTCGAGTCGAGTCGAGTCCAGTCTCTAGTCGATTCAAGTCCAGACTCGAGTCGAGTCGAGACCACTCTCGAGTCGAGTCGAGTCGAGTCCAGTCTCGAGTCGATTCGAGTCCAGTCTCGAGTCGAGTCGCGTTCAGTCTCAAGTCGAGTCGATTCCAGTCTCGGGTCGAGTCGAGTCCAGTCTCGAGTCGAGTCGTGTCCAGTCGAGTCGAGTCCAGTCTGCAGTCGAGTCGAGTCCAGTCTCGAGTCGAGTGGAGTCCAGTCTCGAGTCGTGTCCAGTCTCGAGTCGAGTCGAGTCGAGTCGAGTCGAGTCCAGTCTCGAGTCGAGTCGAGTCCAGTCTCGAGTCGAGTCGAGTCCAGTCTCGAGTCGAGTCGACTCCAGTCTCGAGTCGAGTCGAGTCGAGTCCAGTCTCGAGTCGAGTCGAGACCAGTCTCGAGTCGTGTCGATTCCAGTCTCGGGTCGAGTGGAGTCCAGTCTCGAGTTGTGTCCAGTCTCGAGTCGAGTCGAGTCGAGTCCAGTCTCGAGTCGAGTCGTGTCCAGTCGAGTCGAGTCCAGTCTCGAGTCGAGTCGAGTCCAGTCTCGAGTCGAGTGGAGTCCAGTCTCGAGTCGTGTCCAGTCTCGAGTCGAGTCGAGTCGAGTCCAGTCTTGAGTCGATTCGAGTCCAGTCTCGAGTCGAGTCGAGTCCAGTCTCAAGTCGAGTCGATTCCAGTCTCGGGTCGAGTCGAATCCAGTCTCGAGTCGAGTCGTGTACAGTCTCGGGTCGAGTCGAGTCCAGTCTCGAGTCGAGTCGAATCGAGTCCAGTCTCGAGTCGATTCGACTCCAGTCTCGAGTCGAGTCGAGTCCAGTCTCGAGTCGAGTCGAGTCCAGTCTCGAGTCGAGTCGAGACCAGTCTCGAGTCGTGTCGATTCCAGTCTCGAGTCGAGTGGAGTCCAGTCTCGAGTCGTGTCCAGTCTCGAGTCGAGTCGAGTCGAGTCCAGTCTCGAGTCGAGTCGTGTCCAGTCGAGTCGAGTCCAGTCTCGAGTCGAGTCGAGTCCAGTCTCGAGTCGAGTGGAGTCCAGTCTCGATTCGAGTCCAGTCTCGAGTCGAGTCGAGTCCAGTCTCAAGTCGAGTCGATTCCAGTCTCGGGTCGAGTCGAATCCAGTCTCGAGTCGAGTCGAGTCCAGTCTCGAGTCGAGTCGAGTCGAGTCCAGTCTCTAGTCGATTCAAGTCCAGACTCGAGTCGAGTCGAGACCACTCTCGAGTCGAGTCGAGTCGAGACCACTCTCGAGTCGAGTCGAGTCGAGTCCAGTCTCGAGTCGAGTCGAGTCCAGTCTCGAGTCGAGTCGACTCCAGTCTCGAGTCGAGTCGAGTCGAGTCCAGTCTCGAGTCGAGTCGAGACCAGTCTCGAGTCGTGTCGATTCCAGTCTCGGGTCGAGTGGAGTCCAGTCTCGAGTCGTGTCCAGTCTCGAGTCGAGTCGAGTCGAGTCCAGTCTCGAGTCGAGTCGTGTCCAGTCGAGTCGAGTCCAGTCTCGAGTCGAGTCGAGTCCAGTCTCGAGTCGAGTGGAGTCCAGTCTCGAGTCGTGTCCAGTCTCGAGTCGAGTCGAGTCGAGTCCAGTCTTGAGTCGATTCGAGTCCAGTCTCGAGTCGAGTCGAGTCCAGTCTCAAGTCGAGTCGATTCCAGTCTCGGGTCGAGTCGAATCCAGTCTCGAGTCGAGTCGTGTACAGTCTCGGGTCGAGTCGAGTGCAGTCTCGAGTCGAGTCGAATCGAGTCCAGTCTCGAGTCGATTCGACTCCAGTCTCGGGTCGAGTCGAGTCCAGTCTCGAGTCGAGTCGAGTCCAGTCTCGAGTCGAGTCGAGACCAGTCTCGAGTCGTGTCAATTCCAGTCTCGGGTCGAGTGGAGTCCAGTCTCGAGTCGTGTCCAGTCTCGAGTCGAGTCGAGTCGAGTCCAGTCTCGAGTTGAGTCGAGTTCAGTCTCGAGTCGAGTCGAGTCTAATCTCGAGTCGAGTCGAGTCGAGTCCAGTCCCGAGTCGAGTCGAGTCGAGTCCAGTCTCGAGTCGAGTGGAGTCCAGTCTCGAGTCGTGTCCAGTCTCGAGTCGAGTCGAGTCGAGTCCAGTCTCGAGTCGAGTCGTGTCGAGTCGAGTCGAGTCCAGTCTCGAGTCGAGTCGAGTCCAGTCTCGAGTCGAGTCGCGTTCAGTCTCAAGTCGAGTCGATTCCAGTCTCGGGTCGAGTCGAGTCCAGTCTCGAGTCGAGTCGTGTCCAGTCGAGTCGAGTCCAGTCTCCAGTCGAGTCGAGTCCAGTCTCGAGTCGAGTGGAGTCCAGTCTCGAGTCGAGTCGATTTCAGTCTCGGGTCGAGTCGAATCCAGTCTCGAGTCGAGTCGAGTACAGTCTCGAGTCGTGTCCAGTCTCGAGTCGAGTCGAGTCGAGTCCAGTCTCAAGTCGAGTCGAGTCCAGTCTCGAGTCGAGTCGAGTCCAGTCTCAAGTCGAGTCGATTCCAGTCTCGGGTCGAGTCGAATCCAGTCTCCAGTCGAGTCGAGTCCAGTCTCGAGTCGAGTCGAGTCCAGTCTCGTGTCGAGTCGAGTCCAGTCTCGAGTCGATTCGAGTCCAGTCTCGAGTCGAGTCTAGTCGAGTCCAGTCTCGAGTCGAGTCGAGTCCAGTCTCGAGTCGAGTCGTTTCCAGTCGAGTCGAGTCCAGTCTCGAGTCGAGTCGAGTCCAGTCTCGAGTCGAGTGGAGTCCAGTCTCGAGTCGTGTCCAGTCTCGAGTCGAGTCGAGTCGAGTACAGTCTCGAGTCGAGTCGAGTCCAGTCTCGGGTCGAGTCGAGTCCAGTCTCGAGTCGAGTCGAATCGAGTCCAGTCTCGAGTCGAGTCGAGTCCAGTCTCGAGTCGAGAGAAGTCCAGTCTCGAGTCGTGTCCAGTCTCGAGTCGAGTCGAGTCGAGTCCAGTCTCGAGTCGAGTCGAGTCCAGTCTCGAGTCGAGTCGAGTCCAGTCTCAAGTCGAGTCGATTCCAGTCTCGGGTCGAGTCGAGTCCAGTCTCGAGTCGAGTCAAGTCGAGTACAGTCTCGAGTCGAGTCGAGTCCAGTCTCGGGTCGAGTCGAGTCCAGTCTCGAGTCGAGTCGAGTCGAGTACAGTCTCGAGTCGAGTCGAGTCCAGTCTCGTGTCGAGTCGAGTCCAGTCTCGAGTCGAGTCGAATCGAGTCCAGTCTCGAGTCGATTCGAGTCGAGTCCAGTCTCGAGTCGAGTCGAGTCCAGTCTCGAGTCGAATCGAGTCCAGTCTCGAGTCGAGTCGACTCCAGTCTCGAGTCGAGTCGAGTCGAGTCCAGTCTCGAGTCGAGTCGAGACCAGTCTCGAGTCGTGTCGATTCCAGTCTCGGGTCGAGTGGAGTCCAGTCTCGAGTTGTGTCCAGTCTCGAGTCGAGTCGAGTCGAGTCCAGTCTCGAGTCGAGTCGTGTCCAGTCGAGTCGAGTCCAGTCTCGAGTCGAGTCGAGTCCAGTCTCGAGTCGAGTGGAGTCCAGTCTCGAGTCGTGTCCAGTCTCGAGTCGAGTCGAGTCGAGTCCAGTCTTGAGTCGATTCGAGTCCAGTCTCGAGTCGAGTCGAGTCCAGTCTCAAGTCGAGTCGATTCCAGTCTCGGGTCGAGTCGAATCCAGTCTCGAGTCGAGTCGTGTACAGTCTCGGGTCGAGTCGAGTCCAGTCTCGAGTCGAGTCGAATCGAGTCCAGTCTCGAGTCGATTCGACTCCAGTCTCGAGTCGAGTCGAGTCCAGTCTCGAGTCGAGTCGAGTCCAGTCTCGAGTCGAGTCGAGACCAGTCTCGAGTCGTGTCGATTCCAGTCTCGAGTCGAGTGGAGTCCAGTCTCGAGTCGTGTCCAGTCTCGAGTCGAGTCGAGTCGAGTCCAGTCTCGAGTCGAGTCGTGTCCAGTCGAGTCGAGTCCAGTCTCGAGTCGAGTCGAGTCCAGTCTCGAGTCGAGTGGAGTCCAGTCTCGATTCGAGTCCAGTCTCGAGTCGAGTCGAGTCCAGTCTCAAGTCGAGTCGATTCCAGTCTCGGGTCGAGTCGAATCCAGTCTCGAGTCGAGTCGAGTCCAGTCTCGAGTCGAGTCGAGTCGAGTCCAGTCTCTAGTCGATTCAAGTCCAGACTCGAGTCGAGTCGAGACCACTCTCGAGTCGAGTCGAGTCGAGTCCAGTCTCGAGTCGATTCGAGTCCAGTCTCGAGTCGAGTCGCGTTCAGTCTCAAGTCGAGTCGATTCCAGTCTCGGGTCGAGTCGAGTCCAGTCTCGAGTCGAGTCGTGTCCAGTCGAGTCGAGTCCAGTCTGCAGTCGAGTCGAGTCCAGTCTCGAGTCGAGTGGAGTCCAGTCTCGAGTCGTGTCCAGTCTCGAGTCGAGTCGAGTCGAGTCCAGTCTCGAGTCGAGTCGAGTCCCGTCTCGAGTCGAGTCGAGTCCAGTCTCGAGTCGAGTCGACTCCAGTCTCGAGTCGAGTCGAGTCGAGTCCAGTCTCGAGTCGAGTCGAGACCAGTCTCGAGTCGTGTCGATTCCAGTCTCGGGTCGAGTGGAGTCCAGTCTCGAGTTGTGTCCAGTCTCGAGTCGAGTCGAGTCGAGTCCAGTCTCGAGTCGAGTCGTGTCCAGTCGAGTCGAGTCCAGTCTCGAGTCGAGTCGAGTCCAGTCTCGAGTCGAGTGGAGTCCAGTCTCGAGTCGTGTCCAGTCTCGAGTCGAGTCGAGTCGAGTCCAGTCTTGAGTCGATTCGAGTCCAGTCTCGAGTCGAGTCGAGTCCAGTCTCAAGTCGAGTCGATTCCAGTCTCGGGTCGAGTCGAATCCAGTCTCGAGTCGAGTCGTGTACAGTCTCGGGTCGAGTCGAGTCCAGTCTCGAGTCGAGTCGAATCGAGTCCAGTCTCGAGTCGATTCGACTCCAGTCTCGAGTCGAGTCGAGTCCAGTCTCGAGTCGAGTCGAGTCCAGTCTCGAGTCGAGTCGAGACCAGTCTCGAGTCGTGTCGATTCCAGTCTCGAGTCGAGTGGAGTCCAGTCTCGAGTCGTGTCCAGTCTCGAGTCGAGTCGAGTCGAGTCCAGTCTCGAGTCGAGTCGTGTCCAGTCGAGTCGAGTCCAGTCTCGAGTCGAGTCGAGTCCAGTCTCGAGTCGAGTGGAGTCCAGTCTCGATTCGAGTCCAGTCTCGAGTCGAGTCGAGTCCAGTCTCAAGTCGAGTCGATTCCAGTCTCGGGTCGAGTCGAATCCAGTCTCGAGTCGAGTCGAGTCCAGTCTCGAGTCGAGTCGAGTCGAGTCCAGTCTCTAGTCGATTCAAGTCCAGATTCGAGTCGAGTCGAGACCACTCTCGAGTCGAGTCGAGTCGAGACCACTCTCGAGTCGAGTCGAGTCGAGTCCAGTCTCGAGTCGAGTCGAGTCCAGTCTCGAGTCGAGTCGACTCCAGTCTCGAGTCGAGTCGAGTCGAGTCCAGTCTCGAGTCGAGTCGAGACCAGTCTCGAGTCGTGTCGATTCCAGTCTCGGGTCGAGTGGAGTCCAGTCTCGAGTCGTGTCCAGTCTCGAGTCGAGTCGAGTCGAGTCCAGTCTCGAGTCGAGTCGTGTCCAGTCGAGTCGAGTCCAGTCTCGAGTCGAGTCGAGTCCAGTCTCGAGTCGAGTGGAGTCCAGTCTCGAGTCGTGTCCAGTCTCGAGTCGAGTCGAGTCGAGTCCAGTCTTGAGTCGATTCGAGTCCAGTCTCGAGTCGAGTCGAGTCCAGTCTCAAGTCGAGTCGATTCCAGTCTCGGGTCGAGTCGAATCCAGTCTCGAGTCGAGTCGTGTACAGTCTCGGGTCGAGTCGAGTGCAGTCTCGAGTCGAGTCGAATCGAGTCCAGTCTCGAGTCGATTCGACTCCAGTCTCGTGTCGAGTCGAGTCCAGTCTCGAGTCGAGTCGAGTCCAGTCTCGAGTCGAGTCGAGACCAGTCTCGAGTCGTGTCAATTCCAGTCTCGGGTCGAGTGGAGTCCAGTCTCGAGTCGTGTCCAGTCTCGAGTCGAGTCGAGTCGAGTCCAGTCTCGAGTTGAGTCGAGTTCAGTCTCGAGTCGAGTCGAGTCTAATCTCGAGTCGAGTCGAGTCGAGTCCAGTCCCGAGTCGAGTCGAGTCGAGTCCAGTCTCGAGTCGAGTGGAGTCCAGTCTCGAGTCGTGTCCAGTCTCGAGTCGAGTCGAGTCGAGTCCAGTCTCGAGTCGAGTCGAGTCGAGTCCAGTCTCGAGTCGAGTCGTGTCCAGTCGAGTCGAGTCCAGTCTCGAGTCGAGTCGAGTCCAATCTCGAGTCGTGTCCAGTCTCGAGTCGAGTCGAGTCGAGTCCAGTCTCGAGTCGAGTCGAGTCCAGTCTCGAGTCGAGTCGAGTCCAGTCTCAATTCGAGTCGATTCCAGTCTCGGGTCGAGTCGAATCCAGTCTCGAGTCGAGTCGAGTCCAGTCTCGAGTCGAGTCGAGTCGAGTCCAGTCTCTAGTCGATTCAAGTCCAGACTCGAGTCGAGTCGAGACCACTCTCGAGTCGAGTCGAGTCGAGTCCAGTCTCGAGTCGATTCGAGTCCAGTCTCGAGTCGAGTCGCGTTCAGTCTCAAGTCGAGTCGATTCCAGTCTCGGGTCGAGTCGAGTCCAGTCTCGAGTCGAGTCGTGTCCAGTCGAGACGAGTCCAGTCTCTAGTCGAGTCGAGTCCAGTCTCGAGTCGAGTGGAGTCCAGTCTCGAGTCGTGTCCAGTCTCGAGTCGAGTCGAGTCGAGTCCAGTCTCAAGTCGAGTCGAGTCCAGTCTCGAGTCGAGTCGAGTCCAGTCTCAAGTCGAGTCGATTTCAGTCTCGGGTCGAGTCGAATCCAGTCTCGAGTCGAGTCGAGTACAGTCTCGAGTCGAGTCGTGTCCAGTCGAGTCGAGTCCAGTCTCGAGTCGAGTCGAGTCCAGTCTCGAGTCGAGTGGAGTCCAGTCTCGAGTCGTGTCCAGTCTCGAGTCGAGTCGAGTCGAGTACAGTCTCGAGTCGAGTCGAGTCCAGTCACGGGTCGAGTCGAGTCCAGTCTCGAGTCGAGTCGAGTCCAGTCTCGAGTCGAGAGAAGTCCAGTCTCGAGTCGTGTCCAGTCTCGAGTCGAGTCGAGTCGAGTCCAGTCTCGAGTCGAGTCGAGTCCAGTCTCGAGTCGAGTCGAGTCCAGTCTCAAGTCGAGTCGATTCCAGTCTCGGGTCGAGTCGAGTCAAGTCGAGTACAGTCTCGAGTCGAGTCGAGTCCAGTCTCGGGTCGAGTCGAGTCGAGTACAGTCTCGAGTCGAGTCGAGTCCAGTCTCGGGTCGAGTCGAGTCCAGTCTCGAGTCGATTCGAGTCCAGTCTCGAGTCGAGTCGAGTCGAGTCCAGTCTCGAGTCGAGTCGAGTCCAGTCTCGAGTCGAGTCGAGTCCAGTCTCGAGTCGAGTCGACTCCAGTCTCGAGTCGAGTCGAGTCGAGTCCAGTCTCGAGTCGAGTCGAGACCAGTCTCGAGTCGTGTCGATTCCAGTCTCGTGTCGAGTCGATTCCAGTCTCGAGTCGAGTCGAGTCCAGTCTCGAGTCGAGTCGAGTCGAGTCCAGTCTCTAGTCGATTCAAGTCCAGACTCGAGTCGAGTCGAGACCACTCTCGAGTCGAGTCGAGTCGAGTCCAGTCTCGAGTCGAGTCGAGTCCAGTCTCGAGTCGAGTCGAGTCGAGTCCAGTCTCGAGTCGAGTCGAGTCCAGTCTCGAGTCGAGTCGAGTCCAGTCTCAAGTCGAGTCGATTCCAGTCTCGGGTCGAGTCGAATCCAGTCTCGAGTCGAGTCGAGTCCAGTCTCGAGTCGAGTCGAGTCGAGTCCAGTCTCTAGTCGATTCAAGTCCAGACTCGAGTCGAGTCGAGACCACTCTCGAGTCGAGTCGAGTCGAGTCCAGTCTCGAGTTGAGTCGCGTCCAGTCTCGAGTTGAGTCGAGTTCAGTCTCGAGTCGAGTGGAGTCCAGTCTCGAGTCGTGTCCAGTCTCGTGTCGAGTCGAGTCGAGTCCAGTCTCGAGTCGAGTCGTGTCCAGTCGAGTCGAGTCGAGTCCAGTCTCGAGTCGAGTCGAGTCCAGTCTCGAGTCGAGTGGAGTCCAGTCTCAAGTCGAGTCGATTCCAGTCTCGGGTCGAGTCGAGTCCAGTCTCGAGTCGAGTCGAGTCCAGTCTCAAGTCGAGTCGATTCCAGTCTCGTGTCGAGTCGAATCCAGTCTCGAGTCGAGTCGAGTCGAGTCCAGTCTCGAGTCGAGTCGTGTCCAGTCGAGTCGAGTCGAGTCCAGTCTCGAGTCGAGTCGAGTCCAGTCTCGAGTCGAGTGGAGTCCAGTCTCAAGTCGAGTCGATTCCAGTCTCGGGTCGAGTCGAGTCCAGTCTCGAGTCGAGTCGAGTCCAGTCTCAAGTCGAGTCGATTCCAGTCTCGGGTCGAGTCGAATCCAGTCTCGAGTCGAGTCGAGTCCAGTCTCGAGTCGAGTCGAGTCGAGTCCAGTCTCAAGTCGAGTCGATTCCAGTCTCGGGTCGAGTCGAGTCCAGTCTCGAGTCGAGTCGAGTCCAGTCTCAAGTCGAGTCGATTCCAGTCTCGGGTCGAGTCGAATCCAGTCTCGAGTCGAGTCGACTCCAGTCTCGAGTCGAGTCGAGTCGAGTCCAGTCTCGAGTCGAGTCGAGACCAGTCTCGAGTCGTGTCGATTCCAGTCTCGGGTCGAGTGGAGTCCAGTCTCGAGTTGTGTCCAGTCTCAAGTCGAGTCGAGTCGAGTCCAGTCTCGAGTCGAGTCGTGTCCAGTCGAGTCGAGTCCAGTCTCGAGTCGAGTCGAGTCCAGTCTCGAGTCGAGTCGAGTCCAGTCTCGAGTCGTGTCCAGTCTCGAGTCGAGTCGAGTCGAGTCCAGTCTTGAGTCGATTCGAGTCCAGTCTCGAGTCGAGTCGAGTCCAGTCTCGAGTCGAGTCCAGTCTCGAGTTGAGTCGAGTTCAGTCTCGAGTCGAGTCGAGTCTAATCTCGAGTCGAGTCGAGTCGAGTCCAGTCCCGAGTCGAGTCGAGTCGAGTCCAGTCTCGAGTCGAGTGGAGTCCAGTCTCGAGTCGTGTCCAGTCTCGAGTCGAGTCGAGTCGAGTACAGTCTCGAGTCGAGTCGAGTCCAGTCTCGGGTCGAGTCGAGTCCAGTCTCGAGTCGAGTCGAATCGAGTCCAGTCTCGAGTCGAGTCGAGTCCAGTCTCGAGTCGAGAGAAGTCCAGTCTCGAGTCGTGTCCAGTCTCGAGTCGAGTCGAGTCGAGTCCAGTCTCGAGTCGAGTCGAGTCCAGTCTCGAGTCGAGTCGAGTCCAGTCTCAAGTCGAGTCGATTCCAGTCTCGGGTCGAGTCGAGTCCAGTCTCGAGTCGAGTCAAGTCGAGTACAGTCTCGAGTCGAGTCGAGTCCAGTCTCGGGTCGAGTCGAGTCCAGTCTCGAGTCGAGTCGAGTCGAGTACAGTCTCGAGTCGAGTCGAGTCCAGTCTCGGGTCGAGTCGAGTCCAGTCTCGAGTCGAGTCGAATCGAGTCCAGTCTCGAGTGGATTCGAGTCCAGTCTCGAGTCGAGTCGAGTCGAGTCCAGTCTCGAGTCGAGTCGAGTCCAGTCTCGAGTCGAATCGAGTCCAGTCTCGAGTCGAGTCGACTCCAGTCTCGAGTCGAGTCGAGTCGAGTCCAGTCTCGAGTCGAGTCGAGACCAGTCTCGAGTCGTGTCGATTCCAGTCTCGGGTCGAGTGGAGTCCAGTCTCGAGTTGTGTCCAGTCTCGAGTCGAGTCGAGTCGAGTCCAGTCTCGAGTCGAGTCGTGTCCAGTCGAGTCGAGTCCAGTCTCGAGTCGAGTCGAGTCCAGTCTCGAGTCGAGTGGAGTCCAGTCTCGAGTCGTGTCCAGTCTCGAGTCGAGTCGAGTCGAGTCCAGTCTTGAGTCGATTCGAGTCCAGTCTCGAGTCGAGTCGAGTCCAGTCTCAAGTCGAGTCGATTCCAGTCTCGGGTCGAGTCGAATCCAGTCTCGAGTCGAGTCGTGTACAGTCTCGGGTCGAGTCGAGTCCAGTCTCGAGTCGAGTCGAATCGAGTCCAGTCTCGAGTCGATTCGACTCCAGTCTCGAGTCGAGTCGAGTCCAGTCTCGAGTCGAGTCGAGTCCAGTCTCGAGTCGAGTCGAGACCAGTCTCGAGTCGTGTCGATTCCAGTCTCGAGTCGAGTGGAGTCCAGTCTCGAGTCGTGTCCAGTCTCGTGTCGAGTCGAGTCGAGTCCAGTCTCGAGTCGAGTCGTGTCCAGTCGAGTCGAGTCCAGTCTCGAGTCGAGTCGAGTCCAGTCTCGAGTCGAGTGGAGTCCAGTCTCGATTCGAGTCCAGTCTCGAGTCGAGTCGAGTCCAGTCTCAAGTCGAGTCGATTCCAGTCTCGGGTCGAGTCGAATCCAGTCTCGAGTCGAGTCGAGTCCAGTCTCGAGTCGAGTCGAGTCGAGTCCAGTCTCTAGTCGATTCAAGTCCAGACTCGAGTCGAGTCGAGACCACTCTCGAGTCGAGTCGAGTCGAGTCCAGTCTCGAGTCGATTCGAGTCCAGTCTCGAGTCGAGTCGCGTTCAGTCTCAAGTCGAGTCGATTCCAGTCTCGGGTCGAGTCGAGTCCAGTCTCGAGTCGAGTCGTGTCCAGTCGAGTCGAGTCCAGTCTGCAGTCGAGTCGAGTCCAGTCTCGAGTCGAGTGGAGTCCAGTCTCGAGTCGTGTCCAGTCTCGAGTCGAGTCGAGTCGAGTCCAGTCTCGAGTCGAGTCGAGTCCAGTCTCGAGTCGAGTCGAGTCCAGTCTCGAGTCGAGTCGACTCCAGTCTCGAGTCGAGTCGAGTCGAGTCCAGTCTCGAGTCGAGTCGAGACCAGTCTCGAGTCGTGTCGATTCCAGTCTCGGGTCGAGTGGAGTCCAGTCTCGAGTTGTGTCCAGTCTCGAGTCGAGTCGAGTCGAGTCCAGTCTCGAGTCGAGTCGTGTCCAGTCGAGTCGAGTCCAGTCTCGAGTCGAGTCGAGTCCAGTCTCGAGTCGAGTGGAGTCCAGTCTCGAGTCGTGTCCAGTCTCGAGTCGAGTCGAGTCGAGTCCAGTCTTGAGTCGATTCGAGTCCAGTCTCGAGTCGAGTCGAGTCCAGTCTCAAGTCGAGTCGATTCCAGTCTCGGGTCGAGTCGAATCCAGTCTCGAGTCGAGTCGTGTACAGTCTCGGGTCGAGTCGAGTCCAGTCTCGAGTCGAGTCGAATCGAGTCCAGTCTCGAGTCGATTCGACTCCAGTCTCGAGTCGAGTCGAGTCCAGTCTCGAGTCGAGTCGAGTCCAGTCTCGAGTCGAGTCGAGACCAGTCTCGAGTCGTGTCGATTCCAGTCTCGAGTCGAGTGGAGTCCAGTCTCGAGTCGTGTCCAGTCTCGAGTCGAGTCGAGTCGAGTCCAGTCTCGAGTCGAGTCGTGTCCAGTCGAGTCGAGTCCAGTCTCGAGTCGAGTCGAGTCCAGTCTCGAGTCGAGTGGAGTCCAGTCTCGATTCGAGTCCAGTCTCGAGTCGAGTCGAGTCCAGTCTCAAGTCGAGTCGATTCCAGTCTCGGGTCGAGTCGAATCCAGTCTCGAGTCGAGTCGAGTCCAGTCTCGAGTCGAGTCGAGTCGAGTCCAGTCTCTAGTCGATTCAAGTCCAGACTCGAGTCGAGTCGAGACCACTCTCGAGTCGAGTCGAGTCGAGACCACTCTCGAGTCGAGTCGAGTCGAGTCCAGTCTCGAGTCGAGTCGAGTCCAGTCTCGAGTCGAGTCGACTCCAGTCTCGAGTCGAGTCGAGTCGAGTCCAGTCTCGAGTCGAGTCGAGACCAGTCTCGAGTCGTGTCGATTCCAGTCTCGGGTCGAGTGGAGTCCAGTCTCGAGTCGTGTCCAGTCTCGAGTCGAGTCGAGTCGAGTCCAGTCTCGAGTCGAGTCGTGTCCAGTCGAGTCGAGTCCAGTCTCGAGTCGAGTCGAGTCCAGTCTCGAGTCGAGTGGAGTCCAGTCTCGAGTCGTGTCCAGTCTCGAGTCGAGTCGAGTCGAGTCCAGTCTTGAGTCGATTCGAGTCCAGTCTCGAGTCGAGTCGAGTCCAGTCTCAAGTCGAGTCGATTCCAGTCTCGGGTCGAGTCGAATCCAGTCTCGAGTCGAGTCGTGTACAGTCTCGGGTCGAGTCGAGTGCAGTCTCGAGTCGAGTCGAATCGAGTCCAGTCTCGAGTCGATTCGAGTCCAGTCTCGAGTCGAGTCGAGTCCAGTCTCGAGTCGAGTCGAGTCCAGTCTCGAGTCGAGTCGAGACCAGTCTCGAGTCGTGTCGATTCCAGTCTCGAGTCGAGTGGAGTCCAGTCTCGAGTCGTGTCCAGTCTCGAGTCGAGTCGAGTCGAGTCCAGTCTCGAGTCGAGTCGTGTCCAGTCGAGTCGAGTCCAGTCTCGAGTCGAGTCGAGTCCAGTCTCGAGTCGAGTGGAGTCCAGTCTCGATTCGAGTCCAGTCTCGAGTCGAGTCGAGTCCAGTCTCAAGTCGAGTCGATTCCAGTCTCGGGTCGAGTCGAATCCAGTCTCGAGTCGAGTCGAGTCCAGTCTCGAGTCGAGTCGAGTCGAGTCCAGTCTCTAGTCGATTCAAGTCCAGACTCGAGTCGAGTCGAGACCACTCTCGAGTCGAGTCGAGTCGAGACCACTCTCGAGTCGAGTCGAGTCGAGTCCAGTCTCGAGTCGAGTCGAGTCCAGTCTCGAGTCGAGTCGACTCCAGTCTCGAGTCGAGTCGAGTCGAGTCCAGTCTCGAGTCGAGTCGAGACCAGTCTCGAGTCGTGTCGATTCCAGTCTCGGGTCGAGTGGAGTCCAGTCTCGAGTCGTGTCCAGTCTCGAGTCGAGTCGAGTCGAGTCCAGTCTCGAGTCGAGTCGTGTCCAGTCGAGTCGAGTCCAGTCTCGAGTCGAGTCGAGTCCAGTCTCGAGTCGAGTGGAGTCCAGTCTCGAGTCGTGTCCAGTCTCGAGTCGAGTCGAGTCGAGTCCAGTCTTGAGTCGATTCGAGTCCAGTCTCGAGTCGAGTCGAGTCCAGTCTCAAGTCGAGTCGATTCCAGTCTCGGGTCGAGTCGAATCCAGTCACGAGTCGAGTCGTGTACAGTCTCGGGTCGAGTCGAGTGCAGTCTCGAGTCGAGTCGAATCGAGTCCAGTCTCGTGTCGATTCGACTCCAGTCTCGTGTCGAGTCGAGTCCAGTCTCGAGTCGAGTCGAGTCCAGTCTCGAGTCGAGTCGAGTCGAGTCCAGTCTCGAGTCGAGTGGAGTCCAGTCTCGAGTCGTGTCCAGTCTCGAGTCGAGTCGAGTCGAGTCCAGTCTCGAGTCGAGTCGTGTCGAGTCGAGTCGAGTCCAGTCTCGAGTCGATTCGAGTCCAGTCTCGAGTCGAGTCGCGTTCAGTCTCAAGTCGAGTCGATTCCAGTCTCGGGTCGAGTCGAGTCCAGTCTCGAGTCGAGTCGTGTCCAGTCGAGTCGAGTCCAGTCTCCAGTCGAGTCGAGTCCAGTCTCGAGTCGAGTGGAGTCCAGTCTCGAGTCGAGTCGATTTCAGTCTCGGGTCGAGTCGAATCCAGTCTCGAGTCGAGTCGAGTACAGTCTCGAGTCGTGTCCAGTCTCGAGTCGAGTCGAGTCGAGTCCAGTCTCAAGTCGAGTCGAGTCCAGTCTCGAGTCGAGTCGAGTCCAGTCTCAAGTCGAGTCGATTCCAGTCTCGGGTCGAGTCGAATCCAGTCTCCAGTCGAGTCGAGTCCAGTCTCGAGTCGAGTCGAGTCCAGTCTCGTGTCGAGTCGAGTCCAGTCTCGAGTCGATTCGAGTCCAGTCTCGAGTCGAGTCTAGTCGAGTCCAGTCTCGAGTCGAGTCGAGTCCAGTCTCGAGTCGAGTCGTTTCCAGTCGAGTCGAGTCCAGTCTCGAGTCGAGTCGAGTCCAGTCTCGAGTCGAGTGGAGTCCAGTCTCGAGTCGTGTCCAGTCTCGAGTCGAGTCGAGTCGAGTACAGTCTCGAGTCGAGTCGAGTCCAGTCTCGGGTCGAGTCGAGTCCAGTCTCGAGTCGAGTCGAATCGAGTCCAGTCTCGAGTCGAGTCGAGTCCAGTCTCGAGTCGAGAGAAGTCCAGTCTCGAGTCGTGTCCAGTCTCGAGTCGAGTCGAGTCGAGTCCAGTCTCGAGTCGAGTCGAGTCCAGTCTCGAGTCGAGTCGAGTCCAGTCTCAAGTCGAGTCGATTCCAGTCTCGGGTCGAGTCGAGTCCAGTCTCGAGTCGAGTCAAGTCGAGTACAGTCTCGAGTCGAGTCGAGTCCAGTCTCGGGTCGAGTCGAGTCCAGTCTCGAGTCGAGTCGAGTCGAGTACAGTCTCGAGTCGAGTCGAGTCCAGTCTCGGGTCGAGTCGAGTCCAGTCTCGAGTCGAGTCGAATCGAGTCCAGTCTCGAGTCGATTCGAGTCCAGTCTCGAGTCGAGTCGAGTCGAGTCCAGTCTCGAGTCGAGTCGAGTCCAGTCTCGAGTCGAATCGAGTCCAGTCTCGAGTCGAGTCGACTCCAGTCTCGAGTCGAGTCGAGTCGAGTCCAGTCTCGAGTCGAGTCGAGACCAGTCTCGAGTCGTGTCGATTCCAGTCTCGGGTCGAGTGGAGTCCAGTCTCGAGTTGTGTCCAGTCTCGAGTCGAGTCGAGTCGAGTCCAGTCTCGAGTCGAGTCGTGTCCAGTCGAGTCGAGTCCAGTCTCGAGTCGAGTCGAGTCCAGTCTCGAGTCGAGTGGAGTCCAGTCTCGAGTCGTGTCCAGTCTCGAGTCGAGTCGAGTCGAGTCCAGTCTTGAGTCGATTCGAGTCCAGTCTCGAGTCGAGTCGAGTCCAGTCTCAAGTCGAGTCGATTCCAGTCTCGGGTCGAGTCGAATCCAGTCTCGAGTCGAGTCGTGTACAGTCTCGGGTCGAGTCGAGTCCAGTCTCGAGTCGAGTCGAATCGAGTCCAGTCTCGAGTCGATTCGACTCCAGTCTCGAGTCGAGTCGAGTCCAGTCTCGAGTCGAGTCGAGTCCAGTCTCGAGTCGAGTCGAGACCAGTCTCGAGTCGTGTCGATTCCAGTCTCGAGTCGAGTGGAGTCCAGTCTCGAGTCGTGTCCAGTCTCGAGTCGAGTCGAGTCGAGTCCAGTCTCGAGTCGAGTCGTGTCCAGTCGAGTCGAGTCCAGTCTCGAGTCGAGTCGAGTCCAGTCTCGAGTCGAGTCGAGTCCAGTCTCAAGTCGAGTCGATTCCAGTCTCGGGTCGAGTCGAATCCAGTCTCGAGTCGAGTCGAGTCCAGTCTCGAGTCGAGTCGAGTCGAGTCCAGTCTCTAGTCGATTCAAGTCCAGACTCGAGTCGAGTCGAGACCACTCTCGAGTCGAGTTGAGTCGAGTCCAGTCTCGAGTCGATTCGAGTCCAGTCTCGAGTCGAGTCGCGTTCAGTCTCAAGTCGAGTCGATTCCAGTCTCGGGTCGAGTCGAGTCCAGTCTCGAGTCGAGTCGTGTCCAGTCGAGTCGAGTCCAGTCTGCAGTCGAGTCGAGTCCAGTCTCGAGTCGAGTGGAGTCCAGTCTCGAGTCGTGTCCAGTCTCGAGTCGAGTCGAGTCGAGTCCAGTCTCGAGTCGAGTCGAGTCCAGTCTCGAGTCGAGTCGAGTCCAGTCTCGAGTCGAGTCGACTCCAGTCTCGAGTCGAGTCGAGTCGAGTCCAGTCCCGAGTCGAGTCGAGTCGAGTCCAGTCTCGAGTCGAGTGGAGTCCAGTCTCGAGTCGTGTCCAGTCTCGAGTCGAGTCGAGTCGAGTCCAGTCTCGAGTCGAGTCGTGTCGAGTCGAGTCGAGTCCAGTCTCGAGTCGATTCGAGTCCAGTCTCGAGTCGAGTCGCGTTCAGTCTCAAGTCGAGTCGATTCCAGTCTCGGGTCGAGTCGAGTCCAGTCTCGAGTCGAGTCGTGTCCAGTCGAGTCGAGTCCAGTCTCCAGTCGAGTCGAGTCCAGTCTCGAGTCGAGTGGAGTCCAGTCTCGAGTCGAGTCGATTTCAGTCTCGGGTCGAGTCGAATCCAGTCTCGAGTCGAGTCGAGTACAGTCTCGAGTCGTGTCCAGTCTCGAGTCGAGTCCAGTCTCAAGTCGAGTCGAGTCCAGTCTCGAGTCGAGTCGAGTCCAGTCTCTAGTCGAGTCGATTCCAGTCTCGGGTCGAGTCGAATCCAGTCTCCAGTCGAGTCGAGTCCAGTCTCGAGTCGAGTCGAGTCCAGTCTCGTGTCGAGTCGAGTCCAGTCTCGAGTCGATTCGAGTCCAGTCTCGAGTCGAGTCTAGTCGAGTCCAGTCTCGAGTCGAGTCGAGTCCAGTCTCGAGTCGAGTCGTTTCCAGTCGAGTCGAGTCCAGTCTCGAGTCGAGTCGAGTCCAGTCTCGAGTCGAGTCGAGTCCAGTCTCGAGTCGTGTCCAGTCTCGAGTCGAGTCGAGTCGAGTACAGTCTCGAGTCGAGTCGAGTCCAGTCTCGGGTCGAGTCGAGTCCAGTCTCGAGTCGAGTCGAATCGAGTCCAGTCTCGAGTCGAGTCGAGTCCAGTCTCGAGTCGAGAGAAGTCCAGTCTCGAGTCGTGTCCAGTCTCGAGTCGAGTCGAGTCGAGTCCAGTCTCGAGTCGAGTCGAGTCCAGTCTCGAGTCGAGTCGAGTCCAGTCTCAAGTCGAGTCGATTCCAGTCTCGGGTCGAGTCGAGTCCAGTCTCGAGTCGAGTCAAGTCGAGTACAGTCTCGAGTCGAGTCGAGTCCAGTCTCGGGTCGAGTCGAGTCCAGTCTCGAGTCGAGTCGTGTCGAGTACAGTCTCGAGTCGAGTCGAGTCCAGTCTCGGGTCGAGTCGAGTCCAGTCTCGAGTCGAGTCGAATCGAGTCCAGTCTCGAGTCGATTCGAGTCCAGTCTCGAGTCGAGTCGAGTCGAGTCCAGTCTCGAGTCGAGTCGAGTCCAGTCTCGAGTCGAATCGAGTCCAGTCTCGAGTCGAGTCGACTCCAGTCTCGAGTCGAGTCGTGTCGAGTCCAGTCTCGAGTCGAGTCGAGACCAGTCTCGAGTCGTGTCGATTCCAGTCTCGGGTCGAGTGGAGTCCAGTCTCGAGTTGTGTCCAGTCTCGAGTCGAGTCGAGTCGAGTCCAGTCTCGAGTCGAGTCGTGTCCAGTCGAGTCGAGTCCAGTCTCGAGTCGAGTCGAGTCCAGTCTCGAGTCGAGTGGAGTCCAGTCTCGAGTCGTGTCCAGTCTCGAGTCGAGTCGAGTCCAGTCTCGAGTCGAGTGGAGTCCAGTCTCGAGTCGTGTCCAGTCTCGAGTCGAGTCGAGTCGAGTACAGTCTCGAGTCGAGTCGAGTCCAGTCTCGGGTCGAGTCGAGTCCAGTCTCGAGTCGAGTCGAATCGAGTCCAGTCTCGAGTCGAGTCGAGTCCAGTCTCGAGTCGAGAGAAGTCCAGTCTCGAGTCGTGTCCAGTCTCGAGTCGAGTCGAGTCGAGTCCAGTCTCGAGTCGAGTCGAGTCCAGTCTCGAGTCGAGTCGAGTCCAGTCTCAAGTCGAGTCGATTCCAGTCTCGGGTCGAGTCGAGTCCAGTCTCGAGTCGAGTCAAGTCGAGTACAGTCTCGAGTCGAGTCGAGTCCAGTCTCGGGTCGAGTCGAGTCCAGTCTCGAGTCGAGTCGAGTCGAGTACAGTCTCGAGTCGAGTCGAGTCCAGTCTCGGGTCGAGTCGAGTCCAGTCTCGAGTCGAGTCGAATCGAGTCCAGTCTCGAGTCGATTCGAGTCCAGTCTCGAGTCGAGTCGAGTCGAGTCCAGTCTCGAGTCGAGTCGAGTCCAGTCTCGAGTCGAATCGAGTCCAGTCTCGAGTCGAGTCGACTCCAGTCTCGAGTCGAGTCGAGTCGAGTCCAGTCTCGAGTCGAGTCGAGACCAGTCTCGAGTCGTGTCGATTCCAGTCTCGGGTCGAGTGGAGTCCAGTCTCGAGTTGTGTCCAGTCTCGAGTCGAGTCGAGTCGAGTCCAGTCTCGAGTCGAGTCGTGTCCAGTCGAGTCGAGTCCAGTCTCGAGTCGAGTCGAGTCCAGTCTCGAGTCGAGTGGAGTCCAGTCTCGAGTCGTGTCCAGTCTCGAGTCGAGTCGAGTCGAGTCCAGTCTTGAGTCGATTCGAGTCCAGTCTCGAGTCGAGTCGAGTCCAGTCTCAAGTCGAGTCGATTCCAGTCTCGGGTCGAGTCGAATCCAGTCTCGAGTCGAGTCGTGTACAGTCTCGGGTCGAGTCGAGTCCAGTCTCGAGTCGAGTCGAATCGAGTCCAGTCTCGAGTCGATTCGACTCCAGTCTCGAGTCGAGTCGAGTCCAGTCTCGAGTCGAGTCGAGTCCAGTCTCGAGTCGAGTCGAGACCAGTCTCGAGTCGTGTCGATTCCAGTCTCGAGTCGAGTGGAGTCCAGTCTCGAGTCGTGTCCAGTCTCGAGTCGAGTCGAGTCGAGTCCAGTCTCGAGTCGAGTCGTGTCCAGTCGAGTCGAGTCGAGTCCAGTCTCGAGTCGAGTCGACACCAGTCTCGAGTCGAGTCGAGTCGAGTCCAGTCTCGAGTCGAGTCGAGACCAGTCTCGAGTCGTGTCGATTCCAGTCTCGGGTCGAGTGGAGTCCAGTCTCGAGTCGTGTCCAGTCTCGAGTCGAGTCGAGTCGAGTCCAGTCTCGAGTCGAGTCGTGTCCAGTCGAGTCGAGTCCAGTCTCGAGTCGAGTCGAGTCCAGTCTCGAGTCGAGTGGAGTCCAGTCTCGAGTCGTGTCCAGTCTCGAGTCGAGTCGAGTCGAGTCCAGTCTTGAGTCGATTCGAGTCCAGTCTCGAGTCGAGTCGAGTCCAGTCTCAAGTCGAGTCGATTCCAGTCTCGGGTCGAGTCGAATCCAGTCTCGAGTCGAGTCGTGTACAGTCTCGGGTCGAGTCGAGTGCAGTCTCGAGTCGAGTCGAATCGAGTCCAGTCTCGAGTCGATTCGACACCAGTCTCGTGTCGAGTCGAGTCCAGTCTCGAGTCGAGTCGAGTCCAGTCTCGAGTCGAGTCGAGACCAGTCTCGAGTCGTGTCAATTCCAGTCTCGGATCGAGTGGAGTCCAGTCTCGAGTCGTGTCCAGTCTCGAGTCGAGTCGAGTCGAGTCCAGTCTCGAGTTGAGTCGAGTTCAGTCTCGAGTCGAGTCGAGTCTAATCTCGAGTCGAGTCGAGTCGAGTCCAGTCCCGAGTCGAGTCGAGTCGAGTCCAGTCTCGAGTCGAGTGGAGTCCAGTCTCCGGTCGTGGCCAGTCTCGAGTCGAGTCGAGTCGAGTCCAGTCTCGAGTCGAGTCGTGTCCAGTCGAGTCGAGTCCAGTCTCGAGTCGAGTCGAGTCCAATCTCGAGTCGTGTCCAGTCTCGAGTCGAGTCGAGTCGAGTCCAGTCTCGAGTCGAGTCGAGTCCAGTCTCGAGTCGAGTCGAGTCCAGTCTCAATTCGAGTCGATTCCAGTCTCGGGTCGAGTCGAATCCAGTCTCGAGTCGAGTCGAGTCCAGTCTCGAGTCGAGTCGAGTCGAGTCCAGTCCCGAGTCGAGTCGAGTCGAGTCCAGTCTCGAGTCGAGTGGAGTCCAGTCTCGAGTCGTGTCCAGTCTCGAGTCGAGTCGAGTCGAGTCCAGTCTCGAGTCGAGTCGTTTCCAGTCGAGTCGAGTCCAGTCCCGAGTCGAGTCGAGTCCAGTCTCGGGTCGAGTGGAGTCCAGTCTCGAGTCGTGTCCAGTCTCGAGTCGAGTCGAGTCGAGTACAGTCTCGAGTCGAGTCGAGTCCAGTCTCGGGTCGAGTCGAGTCCAGTCTCGAGTCGAGTCGAGTCCAGTCTCGAGTCGAGAGAAGTCCAGTCTCGAGTCGTGTCCAGTCTCGAGTCGAGTCGAGTCGTGTCCAGTCTCGAGTCGAGTCGAGTCCAGTCTCGAGTCGAGTCGAGTCCAGTCTCAAGTCGAGTCGATTCCAGTCTCGGGTCGAGTCGAGTCCAGTCTCGAGTCGAGTCAAGTCGAGTACAGTCTCGAGTCGAGTCGAGTCCAGTCTCGGGTCGAGTCGAGTCGAGTACAGTCTCGAGTCGAGTCGAGTCCAGTCTCGGGTCGAGTCGAGTCCAGTCTCGAGTCGATTCGAGTCCAGTCTCGAGTCGAGTCGAGTCGAGTCCAGTCTCGAGTCGAGTCGAGTCCAGTCTCGAGTCGAGTCGAGTCCAGTCTCGAGTCGAGTCGACTCCAGTCTCGAGTCGAGTCGAGTCGAGTCCAGTCTCGAGTCGAGTCGAGACCAGTCTCGAGTCGTGTCGATTCCAGTCTCGGGTCGAGTCGAATCCAGTCTCGAGTCGAGTCGAGTCCAGTCTCGAGTCGAGTCGAGTCGAGTCCAGTCTCTAGTCGATTCAAGTCCAGACTCGAGTCGAGTCGAGACCACTCTCGAGTCGAGTCGAGTCGAGTCCAGTCTCGAGTCGAGTCGAGTCCAGTCTCGAGTCGAGTCGAGTCGAGTCCAGTCTCGAGTCGAGTCGAGTCCAGTCTCGAGTCGAGTCGAGTCCAGTCTCAAGTCGAGTCGATTCCAGTCTCGGGTCGAGTCGAATCCAGTCTCGAGTCGAGTCGAGTCCAGTCTCGAGTCGAGTCGAGTCGAGTCCAGTCTCTAGTCGATTCAAGTCCAGACTCGAGTCGAGTCGAGACCACTCTCGAGTCGAGTCGAGTCGAGTCCAGTCTCGAGTTGAGTCGCGTCCAGTCTCGAGTTGAGTCGAGTTCAGTCTCGAGTCGAGTGGAGTCCAGTCTCGAGTCGTGTCCAGTCTCGAGTCGAGTCGAGTCGAGTCCAGTCTCGAGTCGAGTCGTGTCCAGTCGAGTCGAGTCGAGTCCAGTCTCGAGTCGAGTCGAGTCCAGTCTCGAGTCGAGTGGAGTCCAGTCTCAAGTCGAGTCGATTCCAGTCTCGGGTCGAGTCGAGTCCAGTCTCGAGTCGAGTCGAGTCCAGTCTCAAGTCGAGTCGATTCCAGTCTCGGGTCGAGTCGAATCCAGTCTCGAGTCGAGTCGAGTCCAGTCTCGAGTCGAGTCGAGTCGAGTCCAGTCTCAAGTCGAGTCGATTCCAGTCTCGGGTCGAGTCGAGTCCAGTCTCGAGTCGAGTCGAGTCCAGTCTCAAGTCGAGTCGATTCCAGTCTCGGGTCGAGTCGAATCCAGTCTCGAGTCGAGTCGACTCCAGTCTCGAGTCGAGTCGAGTCGAGTCCAGTCTCGAGTCGAGTCGAGACCAGTCTCGAGTCGTGTCGATTCCAGTCTCGGGTCGAGTGGAGTCCAGTCTCGAGTTGTGTCCAGTCTCAAGTCGAGTCGAGTCGAGTCCAGTCTCGAGTCGAGTCGTGTCCAGTCGAGTCGAGTCCAGTCTCGAGTCGAGTCGAGTCCAGTCTCGAGTCGAGTGGAGTCCAGTCTCGAGTCGTGTCCAGTCTCGAGTCGAGTCGAGTCGAGTCCAGTCTTGAGTCGATTCGAGTCCAGTCTCGAGTCGAGTCGAGTCCAGTCTCGAGTCGAGTCCAGTCTCGAGTTGAGTCGAGTTCAGTCTCGAGTCGAGTCGAGTCTAATCTCGAGTCGAGTCGAGTCGAGTCCAGTCCCGAGTCGAGTCGAGTCGAGTCCAGTCTCGAGTCGAGTGGAGTCCAGTCTCGAGTCGTGTCCAGTCTCGAGTCGAGTCGAGTCGAGTCCAGTCTCGAGTCGAGTCGTGTCCAGTCGAGTCGAGTCCAGTCTCGAGTCGAGTGGAGTCCAGTCTCGAGTCGTGTCGAGTCCAGTCTCAAGTCGAGTCGATTCCAGTCTCGGGTCGAGTCGAATCCAGTCTCGAGTCGAGTCGAGTCCAGTCTCGAGTCGAGTCAAGTCGAGTCCAGTCTCTAGTCGATTCAAGTCCAGACTCGAGTCGAGTCGAGACCACTCTCGAGTCGAGTCGAGTCGAGTCCAGTCTCGAGTTGAGTCGAGTTCAGTCTCGAGTCGAGTCGAGTCTAATCTCGAGTCGAGTCGAGTCGAGTCCAGTCTCGAGTCGAGTCGAGTCCAGTCTCGAGTCGAGTCGAGTCCAGTCTCGAGTCGAGTCGAGTCCAGTCTCAAGTCGAGTCGATTCCAGTCTCGGGTCGAGTCGATTCCAGTCTCGAGTCGAGTCGAGTCCAGTCTCGAGTCGAGTCGAGTCGAGTCCAGTCTCTAGTCGATTCAAGTCCAGACTCGAGTCGAGTCGAGACCACTCTCGAGTCGAGTCGAGTCGAGTCCAGTCTCGAGTTGAGTCGCGTCCAGTCTCGAGTTGAGTCGAGTTCAGTCTCGAGTCGAGTGGAGTCCAGTCTCGAGTCGTGTCCAGTCTCGAGTCGAGTCGAGTCGAGTCCAGTCTCGAGTCGAGTCGTGTCCAGTCGAGTCGAGTCGAGTCCAGTCTCGAGTCGAGTCGAGTCCAGTCTCGAGTCGAGTCGAGTCCAGTCTCAAGTCGAGTCGATTCCAGTCTCGGGTCGAGTCGAGTCCAGTCTCGGGTCGAGTCGAATCCAGTCTCGAGTCGAGTCGAGTCCAGTCTCGAGTCGAGTCGAGTCGAGTCCAGTCTCTAGTCGATTCAAGTCCAGACTCGAGTCGAGTCGAGACCACTCTCGAGTCGAGTCGAGTCGAGTCCAGTCTCGAGTCGATTCGAGTCCAGTCTCGAGTCGAGTCGCGTTCAGTCTCAAGTCGAGTCGATTCCAGTCTCGGGTCGAGTCGAGTCCAGTCTCGAGTTGAGTCGCGTCCAGTCTCGAGTCGTGTCGAGTCCAGTCTCGAGTCGAGTCGAGCCCAGTCTCGGGTCGAGTCGAGTCCAGTCTCGAGTCGATTCGAGTCCAGTCTCGAGTCGAGTCGAGTCGAGTCCAGTCTCGAGTCGAGTCGAGTCGAGTCCAGTCTCGAGTCGAGTCGAGTCCAGTCTCGAGTCGAGTCGAGTCCAGTCTCGAGTCGAGTCGACTCCAGTCTCGAGTCGAGTCGAGACCAGTCTCGAGTCGTGTCAATTCCAGTCTCGGGTCGAGTGGAGTCCAGTCTCGAGTCGTGTCCAGTCTCGAGTCGAGTCGAGTCGAGTCCAGTCTCGAGTCGAGTCGTGTCCAGTCGAGTCGAGTCCAGTCTCCAGTCGAGTCGAGTCCAGTCTCGAGTCGAGTCGACTCCAGTCTCGAGTCGAGTCGAGTCGAGTCCAGTCTCGAGTCGAGTCGAGACCAGTCTCGAGTCGTGTCGATTCCAGTCTCGGGTCGAGTGGAGTCCAGTCTCGAGTTGTGTCCAGTCTCGAGTCGAGTCGAGTCGAGTCCAGTCTCGAGTCGAGTCGTGTCGAGTCGAGTCGAGTCCAGTCTCGAGTCGAGTCGAGTCCAGTCTCGAGTCGAGTCGTGTCCAGTCGAGTCGAGTCCAGTCTCGAGTCGAGTCGAGTCCAGTCTCGAGTCGAGTGGAGTCCAGTCTCGAGTCGTGTCCAGTCTCGAGTCGAGTCGAGTCGAGTCCAGTCTTGAGTCGATTCGAGTCCAGTCTCGAGTCGAGTCGAGTCCAGTCTCAAGTCGAGTCGATTCCAGTCTCGGGTCGAGTCGAATCCAGTCTCGAGTCGAGTCGTGTACAGTCTCGGGTCGAGTCGAGTCCAGTCTCGAGTCGAGTCGAATCGAGTCCAGTCTCGAGTCGATTCGACTCCAGTCTCGAGTCGAGTCGAGTCCAGTCTCGAGTCGAGTGGAGTCCAGTCTCGAGTCGAGTCCAGTCTCGAGTCGAGTCGAGTCCAGTCTCGAGTCGAGTCGTGTCCAGTCGAGTCGAGTCCAGTCTCGAGTCGAGTCGAGTCCAGTCTCGAGTCGAGTGGAGTCCAGTCTCGAGTCGTGTCCAGTCTCGAGTCGAGTCGAGTCGAGTCCAGTCTCGAGTCGAGTCGAGTCCAGTCTCGAGTCGAGTCGAGTCCAATCTCGAATCGAGTCGAGTCGAGTCTCGGGTCCAGTCGAGTCCAGTCTCGAGTCGAGTCGAGTCCAGTCTCGAGTCGAGTCGAGTCCAGTATCGAGTCGAGTCCAGTCTCGAGTCGAGTCCAGTCTCGAGTCGAGTCGAGTTCAGTCTCGAGTCGAGTCGAGTCTAATCTCGAGTCGAGTCGAGTCGAGTCCAGTCCCGAGTCGAGTCGAGTCGAGTCCAGTCTCGAGTCGAGTGGAGTCCAGTCTCGAGTCGTGTCCAGTCTCGAGTCGAGTCGAGTCGAGTCCAGTCTCGAGTCGAGTCCAGTCTCGAGTCGAGTCGTGTCCAGTCGAGTCGAGTCCATTCTCGAGTCGAGTGGAGTCCAGTCTCGAGTCGTGTCGAGTCCAGTCTCAAGTCGAGTCGATTCCAGTCTCGAGTCGAGTCGACTCCAGTCTCGAGTCGAGTCGAGACCAGTCTCGAGTCGTGTCAATTCCAGTCTCGGGTCGAGTGGAGTCCAGTCTCGAGTCGTGTCCAGTCTCGAGTCGAGTCGAGTCGAGTCCAGTCTCGTGTCGAGTCGTGTCGAGTCGAGTCGAGTCCAGTCTCCAGTCGAGTCGAGTCCAGTCTCGAGTCGAGTGGAGTCCAGTCTCGAGTCGTGTCCAGTCTCGAGTCGAGTCGAGTCGAGTCCAGTCTCAAGTCGAGTCGAGTCCAGTCTCGAGTCGAGTCGAGTCCAGTCTCAAGTCGAGTCGAGTCCAGTCTCGGGTCGAGTCGAGTCCAGTCTCGAGTCGAGTCGAGTCCAGTCTCGTGTCGAGTCGAATCCAGTCTCCAGTCGAG
Organism: Pemphredon lugubris; assembly: GCA_933228935.1. Lineage (NCBI taxonomy): Eukaryota > Metazoa > Arthropoda > Insecta > Hymenoptera > Crabronidae > Pemphredon > Pemphredon lugubris. Next base: position 17,609,290 of record OW121816.1, on the reverse strand, counting down.
TCGAGTCCAGTCTCGAGTCGAGTCGAGTCCAGTCTCGTGTGGAGTCGAGTCCAGTCTCGAGTCGATTCGAGTCCAGTCTCGAGTCGAGTCTAGTCGAGTCCAGTCTCGAGTCGAGTCGATTTCAGTCTCGGGTCGAGTCGAATCCAGTCTCGAGTCGAGTCGAGTACAGTCTCGAGTCGTGTCCAGTCTCGAGTCGAGTCGAATCGAGTCCAGTCTCAAGTCGAGTCGAGTCCAGTCTCGAGTCGAGTCGAGTCCAGTCTCGTGTCGAGTCGAGTCCAGTCTCGAGTCGAGTCGAGTCCAGTCTCGAGTCGAGTCTAGTCGAGTCCAGTCTCGAGTCGAGTCGAGTCCAGTCTCGAGTCGAGTCGTTTCCAGTCGAGTCGCGTCCAGTCTCGAGTCGTGTCGAGTCCAGTCTCGAGTCGAGTCGAGCCCAGTCTCGGGTCGAGTCGAGTCCAGTCTCGAGTCGATTCGAGTCCAGTCTCGAGTCGAGTCGAGTCGAGTCCAGTCTCGAGTCGAGTCGAGTCCAGTCTCGAGTCGAGTCGACTCCAGTCTCGAGTCGAGTCGAGACCAGTCTCGAGTCGTGTCAATTCCAGTCTCGGGTCGAGTGGAGTCCAGTCTCGAGTCGTGTCCAGTCTCGAGTCGAGTCGAGTCGAGTCCAGTCTCGAGTCGAGTCGTGTCCAGTCGAGTAGAGTCCAGTCTCCAGTCGAGTCGAGTACAGTCTCGAGTCGAGTGGAGTCCAGTCTCGAGTCGTGTCCAGTCTCGAGTCGAGTCGAGTCGAGTCCAGTCTCAAGTCGAGTCGAGTCCAGTCTCGAGTCGAGTCGAGTACAGTCTCGAGTCGTGTCCAGTCTCGAGTCGTGTCGAGTCCAGTCTCGAGTCGAGTCGAGCCCAGTCTCGGGTCGAGTCGAGTCCAGTCTCGAGTCGATTCGAGTCCAGTCTCGAGTCGAGTCGAGTCGAGTCCAGTCTCAAGTCGAGTCGAGTCCAGTCTCGAGTCGAGTCGAGTCCAGTCTCAAGTCGAGTCGAGTCCAGTCTCGAGTCGAGTCGAGTACAGTCTCGAGTCGTGTCCAGTCTCGAGTCGTGTCGAGTCCAGTCTCGAGTCGAGTCGAGCCCAGTCTCGGGTCGAGTCGAGTCCAGTCTCGAGTCGATTCGAGTCCAGTCTCGAGTCGAGTCGAGTCGAGTCCAGTCTCAAGTCGAGTCGAGTCCAGTCTCGAGTCGTGTCCAGTCTCGAGTCGAGTCGAGTCGAGTCCAGTCTCAAGTCGAGTCGAGTCCAGTCTCGAGTCGAGTCGAGTACAGTCTCGAGTCGTGTCCAGTCTCGAGTCGTGTCGAGTCCAGTCTCGAGTCGAGTCGAGCCCAGTCTCGGGTCGAGTCGAGTCCAGTCTCGAGTCGATTCGAGTCCAGTCTCGAGTCGAGTCGAGTCGAGTCCAGTCTCAAGTCGAGTCGAGTCCAGTCTCGAGTCGAGTCGAGTCCAGTCTCAAGTCGAGTCGATTCCAGTCTCGGGTCGAGTCGAATCCAGTCTCCAGTCGAGTCGATTCCAGTCTCGAGTCGAGTCGAGTCCAGTCTCGTGTGGAGTCGAGTCCAGTCTCGAGTCGATTCGAGTCCAGTCTCGAGTCGAGTCTAGTCGAGTCCAGTCTCGAGTCGAGTCGATTTCAGTCTCGGGTCGAGTCGAATCCAGTCTCGAGTCGAGTCGAGTACAGTCTCGAGTCGTGTCCAGTCTCGAGTCGAGTCGAGTCGAGTCCAGTCTCTAGTCGAGTCGAGTCCAGTCTCGAGTAGAGTCGCGTCCAGTCTCGAGTTGAGTCGAGTTCAGTCTCGAGTCGAGTGGAGTCCAGTCTCGAGTCGTGTCCAGTCTCGAGTCGAGTCGAGTCGAGTCCAGTCTCGAGTCGAGTCGTGTCCTGTCGAGTCGAGTCGAGTCCAGTCTCGTGTCGAGTCGAGTCCAGTCTCGAGTCGAGTCGAGTCCAGTCTCGAGTCGAGTCGATTCCAGTCTCGTGTCGAGTCGAGTCCAGTCTCGAGTCGAGTCGTGTCCAGTCTCAAGTCGAGTCGATTCCAGTCTCGGGTCGAGTCGAATCCAGTCTCGAGTCGAGTCGAGTCCAGTCTCGAGTCGAGTCGAGTCGAGTCCAGTCTCTAGTCGATTCAAGTCCAGACTCGAGTCGAGTCGAGACCACTCTCGAGTCGAGTCGAGTCGAGTCCAGTCTCGAGTCGATTCGAGTCCAGTCTCGAGTCGAGTCGCGTTCAGTCTCAAGTCGAGTCGATTCCAGTCTCGGGTCGAGTCGAGTCCAGTCTCGAGTTGAGTCGCGTCCAGTCTCGAGTCGTGTCGAGTCCAGTCTCGAGTCGAGTCGAGCCCAGTCTCGGGTCGAGTCGAGTCCAGTCTCGAGTCGATTCGAGTCCAGTCTCGAGTCGAGTCGAGTCGAGTCCAGTCTCGAGTCGAGTCGAGTCGAGTCCAGTCTCGAGTCGAGTCGAGTCCAGTCTCGAGTCGAGTCGAGTCCAGTCTCGAGTCGAGTCGACTCCAGTCTCGAGTCGAGTCGAGACCAGTCTCGAGTCGTGTCAATTCCAGTCTCGGGTCGAGTGGAGTCCAGTCTCGAGTCGTGTCCAGTCTCGAGTCGAGTCGAGTCGAGTCCAGTCTCGAGTCGAGTCGTGTCCAGTCGAGTCGAGTCCAGTCTCCAGTCGAGTCGAGTCCAGTCTCGAGTCGAGTGGAGTCCAGTCTCGAGTCGTGTCCAGTCCCGAGTCGAGTCGAGTCGAGTCCAGTCTCAAGTCGAGTCGAGTCCAGTCTCGAGTCGAGTCGAGTCCAGTCTCAAGTCGAGTCGAGTCCAGTCTCGAGTCGAGTCGAGTCCAGTCTCAAGTCGAGTCGATTCCAGTCTCGGGTCGAGTCGAATCCAGTCTCCAGTCGAGTCGAGTCCAGTCTCGAGTCGAGTCGAGTCCAGTCTCGTGTGGAGTCGAGTCCAGTCTCGAGTCGATTCGAGTCCAGTCTCGAGTCGAGTCTAGTCGAGTCCAGTCTCGAGTCGAGTCGATTTCAGTCTCGGGTCGAGTCGAATCCAGTCTCGAGTCGAGTCGAGTACAGTCTCGAGTCGTGTCCAGTCTCGAGTCGAGTCGAATCGAGTCCAGTCTCAAGTCGAGTCGAGTCCAGTCTCGAGTCGAGTCGAGTCCAGTCTCGTGTGGAGTCGAGTCCAGTCTCGAGTCGATTTGAGTCCAGTCTCGAGTCGAGTCTAGTCGAGTCCAGTCTCGAGTCGAGTCGAGTCCAGTCTCGAGTCGAGTCGTTTCCAGTCGAGTCGCGTCCAGTCTCGAGTCGTGTCGAGTCCAGTCTCGAGTCGAGTCGAGCCCAGTCTCGGGTCGAGTCGAGTCCAGTCTCGAGTCGATTCGAGTCCAGTCTCGAGTCGAGTCGAGTCGAGTCCAGTCTCGAGTCGAGTCGAGTCCAGTCTCGAGTCGAGTCGACTCCAGTCTCGAGTCGAGTCGAGACCAGTCTCGAGTCGTGTCAATTCCAGTCTCGGGTCGAGTGGAGTCCAGTCTCGAGTCGTGTCCAGTCTCGAGTCGAGTCGAGTCGAGTCCAGTCTCGAGTCGAGTCGTGTCCAGTCGAGTCGAGTCCAGTCTCCAGTCGAGTCGAGTCCAGTCTCGAGTCGAGTGGAGTCCAGTCTCGAGTCGTGTCCAGTCTCGAGTCGAGTCGAGTCGAGTCCAGTCTCAAGTCGAGTCGAGTCCAGTCTCGAGTCGAGTCGAGTACAGTCTCGAGTCGTGTCCAGTCTCGAGTCGAGTCGAGTCGAGTCCAGTCTCAAGTCGAGTCGAGTCCAGTCTCGAGTCGAGTCGAGTCCAGTCTCAAGTCGAGTCGATTACAGTCTCGGGTCGAGTCGAATCCAGTCTCGAGTCGAGTGGAGTCCAGTCTCGAGTCGTGTCCAGTCTCGAGTCGAGTCGAGTCGAGTCCAGTCTCGAGTCGTGTCGAGTCCAGTCTCGAGTCGAGTCGAGTCCAGTCTCGAGTCGAGTCGAGTCCAGTCTCGTGTCGAGTCGAGTCCAGTCTCGAGTCGAGTCGAGTCCAGTCTCAAGTCGAGTCGATTCCAGTCTCGGGTCGAGTCGAATCCAGTCTCGAGTCGAGTCGAGTCCAGTCTCGAGTCGAGTCGAGTCGAGTCCAGTCTCTAGTCGATTCAAGTCCAGACTCGAGTCGAGTCGAGACCACTCTCGAGTCGAGTCGAGTCGAGTCCAGTCTCGAGTCGATTCGAGTCCAGTCTCGAGTCGAGTCGCGTTCAGTCTCAAGTCGAGTCGATTCCAGTCTCGGGTCGAGTCGAGTCCAGTCTCGAGTTGAGTCGCGTCCAGTCTCGAGTCGTGTCGAGTCCAGTCTCGAGTCGAGTCGAGCCCAGTCTCGGGTCGAGTCGAGTCCAGTCTCGAGTCGATTCGAGTCCAGTCTCGAGTCGAGTCGAGTCGAGTCCAGTCTCGAGTCGAGTCGAGTCGAGTCCAGACTCGAGTCGAGTCGAGTCCAGTCTCGAGTCGAGTCGAGTCCAGTCTCGAGTCGAGTCGACTCCAGTCTCGAGTCGAGTCGAGACCAGTCTCGAGTCGTGTCAATTCCAGTCTCGGGTCGAGTGGAGTCCAGTCTCGAGTCGTGTCCAGTCTCGAGTCGAGTCGAGTCGAGTCCAGTCTCGAGTCGAGTCGTGTCCAGTCGAGTCGAGTCCAGTCTCCAGTCGAGTCGAGTCCAGTCTCGAGTCGAGTGGAGTCCAGTCTCGAGTCGTGTCCAGTCTCGAGTCGAGTCGAGTCGAGTCCAGTCTCAAGTCGAGTCGAGTCCAGTCTCGAGTCGAGTCGAGTCCAGTCTCGAGTCGAGTCGAGTCCAGTCTCGAGTCGAGTCGAGTCCAGTCTCAAGTCGAGTCGATTCCAGTCTCGGGTCGAGTCGAATCCAGTCTCCAGTCGAGTCGAGTCCAGTCTCGAGTCGAGTCGAGTCCAGTCTCGTGTGGAGTCGAGTCCAGTCTCGAGTCGATTCGAGTCCAGTCTCGAGTCGAGTCTAGTCGAGTCCAGTCTCGAGTCGAGTCGATTTCAGTCTCGGGTCGAGTCGAATCCAGTCTCGAGTCGAGTCGAGTACAGTCTCGAGTCGTGTCCAGTCTCGAGTCGAGTCGAATCGAGTCCAGTCTCAAGTCGAGTCGAGTCCAGTCTCGAGTCGAGTCGAGTCCAGTCTCGTGTGGAGTCGAGTCCAGTCTCGAGTCGATTTGAGTCCAGTCTCGAGTCGAGTCTAGTCGAGTCCAGTCTCGAGTCGAGTCGAGTCCAGTCTCGAGTCGAGTCGTTTCCAGTCGAGTCGCGTCCAGTCTCGAGTCGTGTCGAGTCCAGTCTCGAGTCGAGTCGAGCCCAGTCTCGGGTCGAGTCGAGTCCAGTCTCGAGTCGATTCGAGTCCAGTCTCGAGTCGAGTCGAGTCGAGTCCAGTCTCGAGTCGAGTCGAGTCCAGTCTCGAGTCGAGTCGACTCCAGTCTCGAGTCGAGTCGAGACCAGTCTCGAGTCGTGTCAATTCCAGTCTCGGGTCGAGTGGAGTCCAGTCTCGAGTCGTGTCCAGTCTCGAGTCGAGTCGAGTCGAGTCCAGTCTCGAGTCGAGTCGTGTCCAGTCGAGTCGAGTCCAGTCTCCAGTCGAGTCGAGTCCAGTCTCGAGTCGAGTGGAGTCCAGTCTCGAGTCGTGTCCAGTCTCGAGTCGAGTCGAGTCGAGTCCAGTCTCAAGTCGAGTCGAGTCCAGTCTCGAGTCGAGTCGAGTACAGTCTCGAGTCGTGTCCAGTCTCGAGTCGAGTCGAGTCGAGTCCAGTCTCAAGTCGAGTCGAGTCCAGTCTCGAGTCGAGTCGAGTCCAGTCTCTAGTCGAGTCGATTCCAGTCTCGGGTCGAGTCGAATCCAGTCTCCAGTCGAGTCGAGTCCAGTCTCGAGTCGAGTCGAGTCCAGTCTCGTGTGGAGTCGAGTCCAGTCTCGAGTCGATTCGAGTCCAGTCTCGAGTCGAGTCTAGTCGAGTCCAGTCTCGAGTCGAGTCGATTTCAGTCTCGGGTCGAGTCGAATCCAGTCTCGAGTCGAGTCGAGTACAGTCTCGAGTCGTGTCCAGTCTCGAGTCGAGTCGAGTCGAGTCCAGTCTCAAGTCGAGTCGAGTCCAGTCTCGAGTCGAGTCGAGTCCAGTCTCAAGTCGAGTCGATTCCAGGCTCGGGTCGAGTCGAGTCCAGTCTCGAGTTGAGTCGCGTCCAGTCTCGAGTCGTGTCGAGTCCAGTCTCGAGTCGAGTCGAGCCCAGTCTCGGGTCGAGTCGAGTCCAGTCTCGAGTCGATTCGAGTCCAGTCTCGAGTCGAGTCGAGTCGAGTCCAGTCTCGAGTCGAGTCGAGTCGAGTCCAGTCTCGAGTCGAGTCGAGTCCAGTCTCGAGTCGAGTCGAGTCCAGTCTCGAGTCGAGTCGACTCCAGTCTCGAGTCGAGTCGAGACCAGTCTCGAGTCGTGTCAATTCCAGTCTCGGGTCGAGTGGAGTCCAGTCTCGAGTCGTGTCCAGTCTCGAGTCGAGTCGAGTCGAGTCCAGTCTCGAGTCGAGTCGTGTCCAGTCGAGTCGAGTCCAGTCTCCAGTCGAGTCGAGTCCAGTCTCGAGTCGAGTGGAGTCCAGTCTCGAGTCGTGTCCAGTCTCGAGTCGAGTCGAGTCGAGTCCAGTCTCAAGTCGAGTCGAGTCCAGTCTCGAGTCGAGTCGAGTCCAGTCTCAAGTCGAGTCGAGTCCAGTCTCGAGTCGAGTCGAGTCCAGTCTCAAGTCGAGTCGATTCCAGTCTCGGGTCGAGTCGAATCCAGTCTCCAGTCGAGTCGAGTCCAGTCTCGAGTCGAGTCGAGTCCAGTCTCGTGTGGAGTCGAGTCCAGTCTCGAGTCGATTCGAGTCCAGTCTCGAGTCGAGTCTAGTCGAGTCCAGTCTCGAGTCGAGTCGATTTCAGTCTCGGGTCGAGTCGAATCCAGTCTCGAGTCGAGTCGAGTACAGTCTCGAGTCGTGTCCAGTCTCGAGTCGAGTCGAATCGAGTCCAGTCTCAAGTCGAGTCGAGTCCAGTCTCGAGTCGAGTCGAGTCCAGTCTCGTGTGGAGTCGAGTCCAGTCTCGAGTCGATTCGAGTCCAGTCTCGAGTCGAGTCTAGTCGAGTCCAGTCTCGAGTCGAGTCGAGTCCAGTCTCGAGTCGAGTCGTTTCCAGTCGAGTCGCGTCCAGTCTCGAGTCGTGTCGAGTCCAGTCTCGAGTCGAGTCGAGCCCAGTCTCGGGTCGAGTCGAGTCCAGTCTCGAGTCGATTCGAGTCCAGTCTCGAGTCGAGTCGAGTCGAGTCCAGTCTCGAGTCGAGTCGAGTCCAGTCTCGAGTCGAGTCGACTCCAGTCTCGAGTCGAGTCGAGACCAGTCTCGAGTCGTGTCAATTCCAGTCTCGGGTCGAGTGGAGTCCAGTCTCGAGTCGTGTCCAGTCTCGAGTCGAGTCGAGTCGAGTCCAGTCTCGAGTCGAGTCGTGTCCAGTCGAGTCGAGTCCAGTCTCCAGTCGAGTCGAGTCCAGTCTCGAGTCGAGTGGAGTCCAGTCTCGAGTCGTGTCCAGTCTCGAGTCGAGTCGAGTCGAGTCCAGTCTCAAGTCGAGTCGAGTCCAGTCTCGAGTCGAGTCGAGTACAGTCTCGAGTCGTGTCCAGTCTCGAGTCGAGTGGAGTACAGTCTCGAGTCGTGTCCAGTCTCGAGTCGAGTCGAGTCGAGTCCAGTCTCAAGTCGAGTCGAGTCCAGTCTCGAGTCGAGTCGAGTCCAGTCTCAAGTCGAGTCGAGTCCAGTCTCGAGTCGAGTCGAGTCCAGTCTCAAGTCGAGTCGATTCCAGTCTCGGGTCGAGTCGAATCCAGTCTCCAGTCGAGTCGAGTCCAGTCTCGAGTCGAGTCGAGTCCAGTCTCGTGTGGAGTCGAGTCCAGTCTCGAGTCGATTCGAGTCCAGTCTCGAGTCGAGTCTAGTCGAGTCCAGTCTCGAGTCGAGTCGATTTCAGTCTCGGGTCGAGTCGAATCCAGTCTCGAGTCGAGTCGAGTACAGTCTCGAGTCGTGTCCAGTCTCGAGTCGAGTCGAATCGAGTCCAGTCTCAAGTCGAGTCGAGTCCAGTCTCGAGTCGAGTCGAGTCCAGTCTCGTGTGGAGTCGAGTCCAGTCTCGAGTCGATTCGAGTCCAGTCTCGAGTCGAGTCTAGTCGAGTCCAGTCTCGAGTCGAGTCGAGTCCAGTCTCGAGTCGAGTCGTTTCCAGTCGAGTCGCGTCCAGTCTCGAGTCGTGTCGAGTCCAGTCTCGAGTCGAGTCGAGCCCAGTCTCGGGTCGAGTCGAGTCCAGTCTCGAGTCGATTCGAGTCCAGTCTCGAGTCGAGTCGAGTCGAGTCCAGTCTCGAGTCGAGTCGAGTCCAGTCTCGAGTCGAGTCGACTCCAGTCTCGAGTCGAGTCGAGACCAGTCTCGAGTCGTGTCAATTCCAGTCTCGGGTCGAGTGGAGTCCAGTCTCGAGTCGTGTCCAGTCTCGAGTCGAGTCGAGTCGAGTCCAGTCTCGAGTCGAGTCGTGTCCAGTCGAGTCGAGTCCAGTCTCCAGTCGAGTCGAGTCCAGTCTCGAGTCGAGTGGAGTCCAGTCTCGAGTCGTGTCCAGTCTCGAGTCGAGTCGAGTCGAGTCCAGTCTCAAGTCGAGTCGAGTCCAGTCTCGAGTCGAGTCGAGTACAGTCTCGAGTCGTGTCCAGTCTCGAGTCGAGTCGAGTCGAGTCCAGTCTCAAGTCGAGTCGAGTCCAGTCTCGAGTCGAGTCGAGTCCAGTCTCAAGTCGAGTCGATTCCAGTCTCGGGTCGAGTCGAATCCAGTCTCCAGTCGAGTCGAGTCCAGTCTCGAGTCGAGTCGAGTCCAGTCTCGTGTGGAGTCGAGTCCAGTCTCGAGTCGATTCGAGTCCAGTCTCGAGTCGAGTCTAGTCGAGTCCAGTCTCGAGTCGAGTCGATTTCAGTCTCGGGTCGAGTCGAATCCAGTCTCGAGTCGAGTCGAGTACAGTCTCGAGTCGTGTCCAGTCTCGAGTCGAGTCGAGTCGAGTCCAGTCTCAAGTCGAGTCGAGTCCAGTCTCGAGTTGAGTCGCGTCCAGTCTCGAGTTGAGTCGAGTTCAGTCTCGAGTCGAGTGGAGTCCAGTCTCGAGTCGTGTCCAGTCTCGAGTCGAGTCGAGTCGAGTCCAGTCTCGAGTCGAGTCGTGTCCAGTCGAGTCGAGTCGAGTCCAGTCTCGAGTCGAGTCGAGTCCAGTCTCGAGTCGAGTCGAGTCCAGTCTCTAGTCGAGTCGATTCCAGTCTCGGGTCGAGTCGAGTCCAGTCTCGAGTCGAGTCGAGTCCAGTCTCAAGTCGAGTCGATTCCAGTCTCGGGTCGAGTCGAATCCAGTCTCGAGTCGAGTCGAGTCCAGTCTCGAGTCGAGTCGAGTCGAGTCCAGTCTCTAGTCGATTCAAGTCCAGACTCGAGTCGAGTCGAGACCACTCTCGAGTCGAGTCGAGTCGAGTCCAGTCTCGAGTCGATTCGAGTCCAGTCTCGAGTCGAGTCGCGTTCAGTCTCAAGTCGAGTCGATTCCAGTCTCGGGTCGAGTCGAGTCCAGTCTCGAGTTGAGTCGCGTCCAGTCTCGAGTCGTGTCGAGTCCAGTCTCGAGTCGAGTCGAGCCCAGTCTCGGGTCGAGTCGAGTCCAGTCTCGAGTCGATTCGAGTCCAGTCTCGAGTCGAGTCGAGTCGAGTCCAGTCTCGAGTCGAGTCGAGTCGAGTCCAGTCTCGAGTCGAGTCGAGTCCAGTCTCGAGTCGAGTCGAGTCCAGTCTCGAGTCGAGTCGACTCCAGTCTCGAGTCGAGTCGAGACCAGTCTCGAGTCGTGTCAATTCCAGTCTCGGGTCGAGTGGAGTCCAGTCTCGAGTCGTGTCCAGTCTCGAGTCGAGTCGAGTCGAGTCCAGTCTCGAGTCGAGTCGTGTCCAGTCGAGTCGAGTCCAGTCTCCAGTCGAGTCGAGTCCAGTCTCGAGTCGAGTGGAGTCCAGTCTCGAGTCGTGTCCAGTCTCGAGTCGAGTCGAGTCGAGTCCAGTCTCAAGTCGAGTCGAGTCCAGTCTCGAGTCGAGTCGAGTCCAGTCTCAAGTCGAGTCGAGTCCAGTCTCGAGTCGAGTCGAGTCCAGTCTCAAGTCGAGTCGATTCCAGTCTCGGGTCGAGTCGAATCCAGTCTCCAGTCGAGTCGAGTCCAGTCTCGAGTCGAGTCGAGTCCAGTCTCGTGTGGAGTCGAGTCCAGTCTCGAGTCGATTCGAGTCCAGTCTCGAGTCGAGTCTAGTCGAGTCCAGTCTCGAGTCGAGTCGATTTCAGTCTCGGGTCGAGTCGAATCCAGTCTCGAGTCGAGTCGAGTACAGTCTCGAGTCGTGTCCAGTCTCGAGTCGAGTCGAATCGAGTCCAGTCTCAAGTCGAGTCGAGTCCAGTCTCGAGTCGAGTCGAGTCCAGTCTCGTGTGGAGTCGAGTCCAGTCTCGAGTCGATTTGAGTCCAGTCTCGAGTCGAGTCTAGTCGAGTCCAGTCTCGAGTCGAGTCGAGTCCAGTCTCGAGTCGAGTCGTTTCCAGTCGAGTCGCGTCCAGTCTCGAGTCGTGTCGAGTCCAGTCTCGAGTCGAGTCGAGCCCAGTCTCGGGTCGAGTCGAGTCCAGTCTCGAGTCGATTCGAGTCCAGTCTCGAGTCGAGTCGAGTCGAGTCCAGTCTCGAGTCGAGTCGAGTCCAGTCTCGAGTCGAGTCGACTCCAGTCTCGAGTCGAGTCGAGACCAGTCTCGAGTCGTGTCAATTCCAGTCTCGGGTCGAGTGGAGTCCAGTCTCGAGTCGTGTCCAGTCTCGAGTCGAGTCGAGTCGAGTCCAGTCTCGAGTCGAGTCGTGTCCAGTCGAGTCGAGTCCAGTCTCCAGTCGAGTCTAGTCGAGTCCAGTCTCGAGTCGAGTCGAGTCCAGTCTCGAGTCGAGTCGTGTCCAGTCGAGTCGCGTCCAGTCTCGAGTCGTGTCGAGTCCAGTCTCGAGTCGAGTCGAGCCCAGTCTCGGGTCGAGTCGAGTCCAGTCTCGAGTCGATTCGAGTCCAGTCTCGAGTCGAGTCGAGTCGAGTCCAGTCTCGAGTCGAGTCGAGTCCAGTCTCGAGTCGAGTCGAGTCGAGTCCAGTCTCGAGTCGAGTCGAGTCCAGTCTCGAGTCGAGTCGAGTACAGTCTCGAGTCGTGTCCAGTCTCGAGTCGAGTCGAGTCGAGTCCAGTCTCAAGTCGAGTCGAGTCCAGTCTCAAGTCGAGTCGATTCCAGTCTCGGGTCGAGTCGAATCCAGTCTCCAGTCGAGTCGAGTCCAGTCTCGAGTCGAGTCGAGTCCAGTCTCGTGTGGAGTCGAGTCCAGTCTCGAGTCGATTCGAGTCCAGTCTCGAGTCGAGTCGAGTCGAGTCCAGTCTCGAGTCGAGTCGATTTCAGTCTCGGGTCGAGTCGATTCCAGTCTCGAGTCGAGTCGAGTACAGTCTCGAGTCGTGTCCAGTCTCGAGTCGAGTCGAGTCGAGTCCAGTCTCAAGTCGAGTCGAGTCCAGTCTCGAGTCGAGTCGAGTCCAGTCTCAAGTCGAGTCGATTCCAGTCTCGGGTCGAGTCGAATCCAGTCTCCAGTCGAGTCGAGTCCAGTCTCGAGTCGAGTCGAGTCCAGTCTCGTGTGGAGTCGAGTCCAGTCTCGAGTCGATTCGAGTCCAGTCTCGAGTCGAGTCTAGTCGAGTCCAGTCTCGAGTCGAGTCGATTTCAGTCTCGGGTCGAGTCGAATCCAGTCTCGAGTCGAGTCGAGTACAGTCTCGTGTGGAGTCGAGTCCAGTCTCGAGTCGAGTCGAGTCCAGTCTCGAGTCGAGTCTAGTCGAGTCCAGTCTCGAGTCGAGTCGAGTCCAGTCTCGAGTCGAGTCGTTTCCAGTCGAGTCGAGTCCAGTCTCGAGTCGAGTCGAGTCCAGTCTCGAGTCGTGTCCAGTCTCGAGTCGAGTCGAGTCGAGTACAGTCTCGAGTCGAGTCGAGTCCAGTCTCGGGTCGAGTCGAGTCCAGTCTCGAGTCGAGTGGAGTCCAGTCTCGAGTCGTGTCCAGTCTCGAGTCGAGTCGAGTCGAGTCCAGTCTCAAGTCGAGTCGAGTACAGTCTCGAGTCGTGTCCAGTCTCGAGTCGAGTCGAATCGAGTCCAGTCTCAAGTCGAGTCGAGTCCAGTCTCGAGTCGAGTCGAGTCCAGTCTCGTGTGGAGTCGAGTCCAGTCTCGAGTCGATTTGAGTCCAGTCTCGAGTCGAGTCTAGTCGAGTCCAGTCTCGAGTCGAGTCGAGTCCAGTCTCGAGTCGAGTCGTTTCCAGTCGAGTCGCGTCCAGTCTCGAGTCGTGTCGAGTCCAGTCTCGAGTCGAGTCGAGCCCAGTCTCGGGTCGAGTCGAGTCCAGTCTCGAGTCGATTCGAGTCCAGTCTCGAGTCGAGTCGAGTCGAGTCCAGTCTCGAGTCGAGTCGAGTCCAGTCTCGAGTCGAGTCGACTCCAGTCTCGAGTCGAGTCGAGACCAGTCTCGAGTCGTGTCAATTCCAGTCTCGGGTCGAGTGGAGTCCAGTCTCGAGTCGTGTCCAGTCTCGAGTCGAGTCGAGTCGAGTCCAGTCTCGAGTCGAGTCGTGTCCAGTCGAGTCGAGTCCAGTCTCCAGTCGAGTCGAGTCCAGTCTCGAGTCGAGTGGAGTCCAGTCTCGAGTCGTGTCCAGTCTCGAGTCGAGTCGAGTCGAGTCCAGTCTCGAGTCGAGTCGAGTCCAGTCTCGAGTCGAGTCGAGTACAGTCTCGAGTCGTGTCCAGTCTCGAGTCGAGTCGAGTCGAGTCCAGTCTCAAGTCGAGTCGAGTCCAGTCTCAAGTCGAGTCGATTCCAGTCTCGGGTCGAGTCGAATCCAGTCTCCAGTCGAGTCGAGTCCAGTCTCGAGTCGAGTCGAGTCCAGTCTCGTGTGGAGTCGAGTCCAGTCTCGAGTCGATTCGAGTCCAGTCTCGAGTCGAGTCTAGTCGAGTCCAGTCTCGAGTCGAGTCGATTTCAGTCTCGGGTCGAGTCGAATCCAGTCTCGAGTCGAGTCGAGTACAGTCTCGAGTCGTGTCCAGTCTCGAGTCGAGTCGAGTCGAGTCCAGTCTCAAGTCGAGTCGAGTCCAGTCTCGAGTCGAGTCGAGTCCAGTCTCAAGTCGAGTCGATTCCAGTCTCGGGTCGAGTCGAATCCAGTCTCCAGTCGAGTCGAGTCCAGTCTCGAGTCGAGTCGAGTCCAGTCTCGTGTGGAGTCGAGTCCAGTCTCGAGTCGATTCGAGTCCAGTCTCGAGTCGAGTCTAGTCGAGTCCAGTCTCGAGTCGAGTCGATTTCAGTCTCGGGTCGAGTCGAATCCAGTCTCGAGTCGAGTCGAGTACAGTCTCGTGTGGAGTCGAGTCCAGTCTCGAGTCGATTCGAGTCCAGTCTCGAGTCGAGTCTAGTCGAGTCCAGTCTCGAGTCGAGTCGAGTCCAGTCTCGAGTCGAGTCGTTTCCAGTCGAGTCGAGTCCAGTCTCGAGTCGAGTCGAGTCCAGTCTCGAGTCGAGTGGAGTCCAGTCTCGAGTCGTGTCCAGTCTCGAGTCGAGTCGAGTCGAGTACAGTCTCGAGTCGAGTCGAGTCCAGTCTCGGGTCGAGTCGAGTCCAGTCTCGAGTCGAGTGGAGTCCAGTCTCGAGTCGTGTCCAGTCTCGAGTCGAGTCGAGTCGAGTCCAGTCTCAAGTCGAGTCGAGTCCAGTCTCGAGTCGAGTCGAGTCCAGTCTCAAGTCGAGTCGATTTCAGTCTCGGGTCGAGTCGAATCCAGTCTCGAGTCGAGTCGAGTACAGTCTCGAGTCGTGTCCAGTCTCGAGTCGAGTCGAGTCGAGTCCAGTCTCAAGTCGAGTCGAGTCCAGTCTCGAGTCGAGTCGAGTCCAGTCTCAAGTCGAGTCGATTCCAGTCTCGGGTCGAGTCGAATCCAGTCTCCAGTCGAGTCGAGTCCAGTCTCGAGTCGAGTCGAGTCCAGTCTCGTGTGGAGTCGAGTCCAGTCTCGAGTCGATTCGAGTCCAGTCTCGAGTCGAGTCTAGTCGAGTCCAGTCTCGAGTCGAGTCGATTTCAGTCTCGGGTCGAGTCGAATCCAGTCTCGAGTCGAGTCGAGTACAGTCTCGAGTCGTGTCCAGTCTCGAGTCGAGTCGAGTCGAGTCCAGTCTCAAGTCGAGTCGAGTCCAGTCTCGAGTCGAGTCGAGTCCAGTCTCGTGTCGAGTCGAGTCCAGTCTCGAGTCGATTCGAGTCCAGTCTCGAGTCGAGTCTAGTCGAGTCCAGTCTCGAGTCGAGTCGAGTCCAGTCTCGAGTCGAGTCGTTTCCAGTCGAGTCGAGTCCAGTCTCGAGTCGAGTCGAGTCCAGTCTCGAGTCGAGTGGAGTCCAGTCTCGAGTCGTGTCCAGTCTCGAGTCGAGTCGAGTCGAGTACAGTCTCGAGTCGAGTCGAGTCCAGTCTCGGGTCGAGTCGAGTCCAGTCTCGAGTCGAGTCGAATCGAGTCCAGTCTCGAGTCGAGTCGAGTCGAGTCCAGTCTCGAGTCGAGTCGAGTCCAGTCTCGAGTCGAGTCGAGTCCAGTCTCAAGTCGAGTCGATTCCAGTCTCGGGTCGAGTCGAGTCCAGTCTCGAGTCGAGTCAAGTCGAGTACAGTCTCGAGTCGAGTCGAATCCAGTCTCGAGTCGAGTCGAGTACAGTCTCGAGTCGTGTCCAGTCTCGAGTCGAGTCGAGTCGAGTCCAGTCTCAAGTCGAGTCGAGTCCAGTCTCGAGTCGAGTCGAGTCCAGTCTCAAGTCGAGTCGATTCCAGTCTCGGGTCGAGTCGAATCCAGTCTCCAGTCGAGTCGAGTCCAGTCTCGAGTCGAGTCGAGTCCAGTCTCGTGTGGAGTCGAGTCCAGTCTCGAGTCGATTCGAGTCCAGTCTCGAGTCGAGTCTAGTCGAGTCCAGTCTCGAGTCGAGTCGATTTCAGTCTCGGGTCGAGTCGAATCCAGTCTCGAGTCGAGTCGAGTACAGTCTCGTGTGGAGTCGAGTCCAGTCTCGAGTCGATTCGAGTCCAGTCTCGAGTCGAGTCTAGTCGAGTCCAGTCTCGAGTCGAGTCGAGTCCAGTCTCGAGTCGAGTCGTTTCCAGTCGAGTCGAGTCCAGTCTCGAGTCGAGTCGAGTCCAGTCTCGAGTCGAGTGGAGTCCAGTCTCGAGTCGTGTCTAGTCTCGAGTCGAGTCGAGTCGAGTACAGTCTCGAGTCGAGTCGAGTCCAGTCTCGGGTCGAGTCGAGTCCAGTCTCGAGTCGAGTGGAGTCCAGTCTCGAGTCGTGTCGAGTCTCGAGTCGAGTCGAGTCGAGTCCAGTCTCAAGTCGAGTCGAGTCCAGTCTCGAGTCGAGTCGAGTCCAGTCTCAAGTCGAGTCGATTTCAGTCTCGGGTCGAGTCGAATCCAGTCTCGAGTCGAGTCGAGTACAGTCTCGAGTCGTGTCCAGTCTCGAGTCGAGTCGAGTCGAGTCCAGTCTCAAGTCGAGTCGAGTCCAGTCTCGAGTCGAGTCGAGTCCAGTCTCAAGTCGAGTCGATTCCAGTCTCGGGTCGAGTCGAATCCAGTCTCCAGTCGAGTCGAGTCCAGTCTCGAGTCGAGTCGAGTCCAGTCTCGTGTGGAGTCGAGTCCAGTCTCGAGTCGATTCGAGTCCAGTCTCGAGTCGAGTCTAGTCGAGTCCAGTCTCGAGTCGAGTCGATTTCAGTCTCGGGTCGAGTCGAATCCAGTCTCGAGTCGAGTCGAGTACAGTCTCGAGTCGTGTCCAGTCTCGAGTCGAGTCGAGTCGAGTCCAGTCTCAAGTCGAGTCGAGTCCAGTCTCGAGTCGAGTCGAGTCCAGTCTCGTGTGGAGTCGAGTCCAGTCTCGAGTCGATTCGAGTCCAGTCTCGAGTCGAGTCTAGTCGAGTCCAGTCTCGAGTCGAGTCGAGTCCAGTCTCGAGTCGAGTCGTTTCCAGTCGAGTCGAGTCCAGTCTCGAGTCGAGTCGAGTCCAGTCTCGAGTCGAGTGGAGTCCAGTCTCGAGTCGTGTCCAGTCTCGAGTCGAGTCGAGTCGAGTACAGTCTCGAGTCGAGTCGAGTCCAGTCTCGGGTCGAGTCGAGTCCAGTCTCGAGTCGAGTCGAATCGAGTCCAGTCTCGAGTCGAGTCGAGTCGAGTCCAGTCTCGAGTCGAGTCGAGTCCAGTCTCGAGTCGAGTCGAGTCCAGTCTCAAGTCGAGTCGATTCCAGTCTCGGGTCGAGTCGAGTCCAGTCTCGAGTCGAGTCAAGTCGAGTACAGTCTCGAGTCGAGTCGAGTCCAGTCTCGGGTCGAGTCGAGTCCAGTCTCGGGTCGAGTCGAGTCCAGTCTCGAGTCGAGTCGAGTCGAGTACAGTCTCGAGTCGAGTCGAGTCCAGTCTCGGGTCGAGTCGAGTCCAGTCTCGAGTCGAGTCGAATCGAGTCTCGAGTCGAGTCGAATCGAGTCCAGTCTCGAGTCGATTCGAGTCCAGTCTCGAGTCGAGTCGAGTCCAGTCTCGAGTCGAGTCGAGTCCAGTCTCGAGTCGAGTCGACTCCAGTCTCGAGTCGAGTCGAGTCGAGTCCAGTCTCGAGTCGAGTCGAGACCAGTCTCGAGTCGTGTCGATTCCAGTCTCGGGTCGAGTGGAGTCCAGTCTCGAGTCGTGTCCAGTCTCGAGTCGAGTCGAGTCGAGTCCAGTCTCGAGTCGAGTCGTGTCCAGTCGAGTCGAGTCCAGTCTCGAGTCGAGTCGAGTCCAGTCTCGAGTCGAGTGGAGTCCATTCTCGATTCGAGTCCAGTCTCGAGTCGAGTCGAGTCCAGTCTCAAGTCGAGTCGATTCCAGTCTCGGGTCGAGTCGAATCCAGTCTCGAGTCGAGTCGAGTCCAGTCTCGAGTCGAGTCGAGTCGAGTCCAGTCTCTAGTCGATTCAAGTCCAGACTCGAGTCGAGTCGAGACCACTCTCGAGTCGAGTCGAGTCGAGACCACTCTCGAGTCGAGTCGAGTCGAGTCCAGTCTCGAGTCGAGTCGAGTCCAGTCTCGAGTCGAGTCGACTCCAGTCTCGAGTCGAGTCGAGTCGAGTCCAGTCTCGAGTCGAGTCGAGACCAGTCTCGAGTCGTGTCGATTCCAGTCTCGGGTCGAGTGGAGTCCAGTCTCGAGTCGTGTCCAGTCTCGAGTCGAGTCGAGTCGAGTCCAGTCTCGAGTCGAGTCGTGTCCAGTCGAGTCGAGTCCAGTCTCGAGTCGAGTCGAGTCCAGTCTCGAGTCGAGTGGAGTCCAGTCTCGAGTCGTGTCCAGTCTCGAGTCGAGTCGAGTCGAGTCCAGTCTCGAGTCGAGTCGAGTCCAGTCTCGAGTCGAGTCGAGTCCAGTCTCGAGTCGAGTCGATTCCAGTCTCGGGTCGAGTCGAGTCCAGTCTCGAGTCGAGTCGTGTCCAGTCGAGTCGAGTCCAGTCTGCAGTCGAGTCGAGTCCAGTCTCGAGTCGAGTGGAGTCCAGTCTCGAGTCGTGTCCAGTCTCGAGTCGAGTCGAGTCGAGTCCAGTCTCGAGTCGAGTCGTGTCCAGTCGAGTCGAGTCCAGTCTCGAGTCGAGTCGAGTCCAGTCTCGAGTCGAGTGGAGTCCAGTCTCGATTCGAGTCCAGTCTCGAGTCGAGTCGAGTCCAGTCTCAAGTCGAGTCGATTCCAGTCTCGGGTCGAGTCGAATCCAGTCTCGAGTCGAGTCGAGTCCAGTCTCGAGTCGAGTCGAGTCGAGTCCAGTCTCTAGTCGATTCAAGTCCAGACTCGAGTCGAGTCGAGACCACTCTCGAGTCGAGTCGAGTCGAGTCCAGTCTCGAGTCGATTCGAGTCCAGTCTCGAGTCGAGTCGCGTTCAGTCTCAAGTCGAGTCGATTCCAGTCGCGGGTCGAGTCGAGTCCAGTCTCGAGTCGAGTCGTGTCCAGTCGAGTCGAGTCCAGTCTGCAGTCGAGTCGAGTCCAGTCTCGAGTCGAGTGGAGTCCAGTCTCGAGTCGAGTCGACTCCAGTCTCGAGTCGAGTCGAGTCGAGTCCAGTCTCGAGTCGAGTCGAGACCAGTCTCGAGTCGAGTCGATTCCAGTCTCGGGTCGAGTGGAGTCCAGTCTCGAGTTGTGTCCAGTCTCGAGTCGAGTCGAGTCGAGTCCAGTCTCGAGTCGAGTCGTGTCCAGTCGAGTCGAGTCCAGTCTCGAGTCGAGTCGAGTCCAGTCTCGAGTCGAGTGGAGTCCAGTCTCGAGTCGTGTCCAGTCTCGAGTCGAGTCGAGTCGAGTCCAGTCTTGAGTCGATTCGAGTCCAGTCTCGAGTCGAGTCGAGTCCAGTCTCAAGTCGAGTCGATTCCAGTCTCGGGTCGAGTCGAGTCCAGTCTCGAGTCGAGTCGAGTCCAGTCTCAAGTCGAGTCGATTCCAGTCTCGAGTCGAGTCTAGTCGAGTCCAGTCTCGAGTCGAGTCGATTTCAGTCTCGGGTCGAGTCGAATCCAGTCTCGAGTCGAGTCGAGTACAGTCTCGAGTCGTGTCCAGTCTCGAGTCGAGTCGAGTCGAGTCCAGTCTCAAGTCGAGTCGAGTCCAGTCTCGAGTCGAGTCGAGTCCAGTCTCGTGTGGAGTCGAGTCCAGTCTCGAGTCGATTCGAGTCCAGTCTCGAGTCGAGTCTAGTCGAGTCCAGTCTCGAGTCGAGTCGAGTCCAGTCTCGAGTCGAGTCGTTTCCAGTCGAGTCGAGTCCAGTCTCGAGTCGAGTCGAGTCCAGTCTCGAGTCGAGTGGAGTCCAGTCTCGAGTCGTGTCCAGTCTCGAGTCGAGTCGAGTCGAGTACAGTCTCGAGTCGAGTCGAGTCCAGTCTCGGGTCGAGTCGAGTCCAGTCTCGAGTCGAGTCGAATCGAGTCCAGTCTCGAGTCGAGTCGAGTCGAGTCCAGTCTCGAGTCGAGTCGAGTCCAGTCTCGAGTCGAGTCGAGTCCAGTCTCAAGTCGAGTCGATTCCAGTCTCGGGTCGAGTCGAGTCCAGTCTCGAGTCGAGTCAAGTCGAGTACAGTCTCGAGTCGAGTCGAGTCCAGTCTCGGGTCGAGTCGAGTCCAGTCTCGGGTCGAGTCGAGTCCAGTCTCGAGTCGAGTCGAGTCGAGTACAGTCTCGAGTCGAGTCGAGTCCAGTCTCGGGTCGAGTCGAGTCCAGTCTCGAGTCGAGTCGAATCGAGTCTCGAGTCGAGTCGAATCGAGTCCAGTCTCGAGTCGATTCGAGTCCAGTCTCGAGTCGAGTCGAGTCCAGTCTCGAGTCGAGTCGAGTCCAGTCTCGAGTCGAGTCGACTCCAGTCTCGAGTCGAGTCGAGTCGAGTCCAGTCTCGAGTCGAGTCGAGACCAGTCTCGAGTCGTGTCGATTCCAGTCTCGGGTCGAGTGGAGTCCAGTCTCGAGTCGTGTCCAGTCTCGAGTCGAGTCGAGTCGAGTCCAGTCTCGAGTCGAGTCGTGTCCAGTCGAGTCGAGTCCAGTCTCGAGTCGAGTCGAGTCCAGTCTCGAGTCGAGTGGAGTCCAGTCTCGATTCGAGTCCAGTATCGAGTCGAGTCGAGTCCAGTCTCAAGTCGAGTCGATTCCAGTCTCGGGTCGAGTCGAATCCAGTATCGAGTCGAGTCGAGTCCAGTCTCGAGTCGAGTCGAGTCGAGTCCAGTCTCTAGTCGATTCAAGTCCAGACTCGAGTCGAGTCGAGACCACTCTCGAGTCGAGTCGAGTCGAGACCACTCTCGAGTCGAGTCGAGTCGAGTCCAGTCTCGAGTCGAGTCGAGTCCAGTCTCGAGTCGAGTCGACTCCAGTCTCGAGTCGAGTCGAGTCGAGTCCAGTCTCGAGTCGAGTCGAGACCAGTCTCGAGTCGTGTCGATTCCAGTCTCGGGTCGAGTGGAGTCCAGTCTCGAGTCGTGTCCAGTCTCGAGTCGAGTCGAGTCGAGTCCAGTCTCGAGTCGAGTCGTGTCCAGTCGAGTCGAGTCCAGTCTCGAGTCGAGTCGAGTCCAGTCTCGAGTCGAGTGGAGTCCAGTCTCGAGTCGTGTCCAGTCTCGAGTCGAGTCGAGTCGAGTCCAGTCTCGAGTCGAGTCGAGTCCAGTCTCGAGTCGAGTCGAGTCCAGTCTCGAGTCGAGTCGATTCCAGTCTCGGGTCGAGTCGAGTCCAGTCTCGAGTCGAGTCGTGTCCAGTCGAGTCGAGTCCAGTCTGCAGTCGAGTCGAGTCCAGTCTCGAGTCGAGTGGAGTCCAGTCTCGAGTCGTGTCCAGTCTCGAGTCGAGTCGAGTCGAGTCCAGTCTCGAGTCGAGTCGTGTCCAGTCGAGTCGAGTCCAGTCTCGAGTCGAGTCGAGTCCAGTCTCGAGTCGAGTGGAGTCCAGTCTCGATTCGAGTCCAGTCTCGAGTCGAGTCGAGTCCAGTCTCATGTCGAGTCGATTCCAGTCTCGGGTCGAGTCGATTCCAGTCTCGAGTCGAGTCGAGTCCAGTCTCGAGTCGAGTCGAGTCGAGTCCAGTCTCTAGTCGATTCAAGTCCAGACTCGAGTCGAGTCGAGACCACTCTCGAGTCGAGTCGAGTCGAGTCCAGTCTCGAGTCGATTCGAGTCCAGTCTCGAGTCGAGTCGCGTTCAGTCTCAAGTCGAGTCGATTCCAGTCTCGGGTCGAGTCGAGTCCAGTCTCGAGTCGAGTCGTGTCCAGTCGAGTCGAGTCCAGTCTGCAGTCGAGTCGAGTCCAGTCTCGAGTCGAGTGGAGTCCAGTCTCGAGTCGAGTCGACTCCAGTCTCGAGTCGAGTCGAGTCGAGTCCAGTCTCGAGTCGAGTCGAGACCAGTCTCGAGTCGTGTCGATTCCAGTCTCGGGCCGAGTGGAGTCCAGTCTCGAGTTGTGTCCAGTCTCGAGTCGAGTCGAGTCGAGTCCAGTCTCGAGTCGAGTCGTGTCCAGTCGAGTCGAGTCCAGTCTCGAGTCGAGTCGAGTCCAGTCTCGAGTCGAGTGGAGTCCAGTCTCGAGTCGTGTCCAGTCTCGAGTCGAGTCGAGTCGAGTCCAGTCTTGAGTCGATTCGAGTCCAGTCTCGAGTCGAGTCGAGTCCAGTCTCAAGTCGAGTCGATTCCAGTCTCGGGTCGAGTCGAGTCCAGTCTCGAGTCGAGTCGAGTCCAGTCTCAAGTCGAGTCGATTCCAGTCTCGGGTCGAGTCGAATCCAGTCTCGAGTCGAGTCGAGTCCAGTCTCGAGTCGAGTCGAGTCGAGTCCAGTCTCGAGTCGAGTCGAGACCAGTCTCGAGTCGTGTCGATTCCAGTCTCGGGTCGAGTGGAGTCCAGTCTCGAGTTGTGTCCAGTCTCAAGTCGAGTCGAGTCGAGTCCAGTCTCGAGTCGAGTCGTGTCCAGTCGAGTCGAGTCCAGTCTCGAGTCGAGTCGAGTCCAGTCTCGAGTCGAGTGGAGTCCAGTCTCGAGTCGTGTCCAGTCTCGAGTCGAGTCGAGTCGAGTCCAGTCTTGAGTCGATTCGAGTCCAGTCTCGAGTCGAGTCGAGTCCAGTCTCGAGTCGAGTCCAGTCTCGAGTTGAGTCGAGTTCAGTCTCGAGTCGAGTCGAGTCTAATCTCGAGTCGAGTCGAGTCGAGTCCAGTCCCTAGTCGAGTCGAGTCGAGTCCAGTCTCGAGTCGAGTGGAGTCCAGTCTCGAGTCGTGTCCAGTCACGACTCGAGTCGAGTCGAATACAGTCTCGAGTCGAGTCGAGTCCAGTCTCGGGTCGAGTCGAGTCCAGTCTCGAGTCGAGTCGAATCGAGTCCAGTCTCGAGTCGAGTCGAGTCCAGTCTCGAGTCGAGAGAAGTCCAGTCTCGAGTCGTGTCCAGTCTCGAGTCGAGTCGAGTCGAGTCCAGTCTCGAGTCGAGTCGAGTCCAGTCTCGAGTCGAGTCGAGTCCAGTCTCGAGTCGAGTCGAGTCCAGTCTCAAGTCGAGTCGATTCCAGTCTCGGGTCGAGTCGAGTCCAGTCTCGAGTCGAGTCAAGTCGAGTACAGTCTCGAGTCGAGTCGAGTCCAGTCTCGGGTCGAGTCGAGTCCAGTCTCGAGTCGAGTCGAGTCGAGTACAGTCTCGAGTCGAGTCGAGTCCAGTCTCGGGTCGAGTCGAGTCCAGTCTCGAGTCGAGTCGAATCGAGTCCAGTCTCGAGTCGATTCGAGTCCAGTCTCGAGTCGAGTCGAGTCGAGTCCAGTCTCGAGTCGAGTCGAGTCCAGTCTCGAGTCGAATCGAGTCCAGTCTCGAGTCGAGTCGACTCCAGTCTCGAGTCGAGTCGAGTCGAGTCCAGTCTCGAGTCGAGTCGAGACCAGTCTCGAGTCGTGTCGATTCCAGTCTCGGGTCGAGTGGAGTCCAGTCTCGAGTTGTGTCCAGTCTCGAGTCGAGTCGAGTCGAGTCCAGTCTCGAGTCGAGTCGTGTCCAGTCGAGTCGAGTCCAGTCTCGAGTCGAGTCGAGTCCAGTCTCGAGTCGAGTGGAGTCCAGTCTCGAGTCGTGTCCAGTCTCGAGTCGAGTCGAGTCGAGTCCAGTCTTGAGTCGATTCGAGTCCAGTCTCGAGTCGAGTCGAGTCCAGTCTCTAGTCGAGTCGATTCCAGTCTCGGGTCGAGTCGACTCCAGTCTCGAGTCGAGTCGTGTACAGTCTCGGGTCGTGTCCAGTCTCGAGTCGAGTCGAGTCGAGTCCAGTCTCGAGTCGAGTCGTGTCCAGTCGAGTCGAGTCCAGTCTCGAGTCGAGTCGAGTCCAGTCTCGAGTCGAGTGGAGTCCAGTCTCGATTCGAGTCCAGTCTCGAGTCGAGTCGAGTCCAGTCTCAAGTCGAGTCGATTCCAGTCTCGGGTCGAGTCGAATCCAGTCTCGAGTCGAGTCGAGTCCAGTCTCGAGTCGAGTCGAGTCGAGTCCAGTCTCTAGTCGATTCAAGTCCAGACTCGAGTCGAGTCGAGACCACTCTCGAGTCGAGTCGAGTCGAGTCCAGTCTCGAGTCGATTCGAGTCCAGTCTCGAGTCGAGTCGCGTTCAGTCTCAAGTCGAGTCGATTCCAGTCTCGGGTCGAGTCGAGTCCAGTCTCGAGTCGAGTCGTGTCCAGTCGAGTCGAGTCCAGTCTGCAGTCGAGTCGAGTCCAGTCTCGAGTCGAGTGGAGTCCAGTCTCGAGTCGTGTCCAGTCTCGAGTCGAGTCGAGTCGAGTCCAGTCTCGAGTCGAGTCGAGTCCAGTCTCGAGTCGAGTCGAGTCCAGTCTCGAGTCGAGTCGAGTCCAGTCTCGAGTCGAGTCGAGTCGAGTCCAGTCTCGAGTCGAGTCGAGACCAGTCTCGAGTCGTGTCGATTCCAGTCTCGGGTCGAGTGGAGTCCAGTCTCGAGTTGTGTCCAGTCTCGAGTCGAGTCGAGTCGAGTCCAGTCTCGAGTCGAGTCGTGTCCAGTCGAGTCGAGTCCAGTCTCGAGTCGAGTCGAGTCCAGTCTCGAGTCGAGTGGAGTCCAGTCTCGAGTCGTGTCCAGTCTCGAGTCGAGTCGAGTCGAGTCCAGTCTAGAGTCGATTCGAGTCCAGTCTCGAGTCGAGTCGAGTCCAGTCTCAAGTCGAGTCGAGTCCAGTCTCGGGTCGAGTCGAATCCAGTCTCGAGTCGAGTCGTGTACAGTCTCGGGTCGAGTCGAGTCCAGTCTCGAGTCGAGAGAAGTCCAGTCTCGAGTCGTGTCCAGTCTCGAGTCGAGTCGAGTCGAGTCCAGTCTCGAGTCGAGTCGAGTCCAGTCTCGAGTCGAGTCGAGTCCAGTCTCAAGTCGAGTCGATTCCAGTCTCGGGTCGAGTCGAGTCCAGTCTCGAGTCGAGTCAAGTCGAGTACAGTCTCGAGTCGAGTCGAGTCCAGTCTCGGGTCGAGTCGAGTCCAGTCTCGAGTCGAGTCGAGTCGAGTACAGTCTCGAGTCGAGTCGAGTCCAGTCTCGGGTCGAGTCGAGTCCAGTCTCGAGTCGAGTCGAATCGAGTCCAGTCTCGAGTCGATTCGAGTCCAGTCTCGAGTCGAGTCGAGTCGAGTCCAGTCTCGAGTCGAGTCGAGTCCAGTCTCGAGTCGAATCGAGTCCAGTCTCGAGTCGAGTCGACTCCAGTCTCGAGTCGAGTCGAGTCGAGTCCAGTCTCGAGTCGAGTCGAGACCAGTCTCGAGTCGTGTCGATTCCAGTCTCGGGTCGAGTGGAGTCCAGTCTCGAGTTGTGTCCAGTCTCGAGTCGAGTCGAGTCGAGTCCAGTCTCGAGTCGAGTCGTGTCCAGTCGAGTCGAGTCCAGTCTCGAGTCGAGTCGAGTCCAGTCTCGAGTCGAGTGGAGTCCAGTCTCGAGTCGTGTCCAGTCTCGAGTCGAGTCGAGTCGAGTCCAGTCTTGAGTCGATTCGAGTCCAGTCTCGAGTCGAGTCGAGTCCAGTCTCAAGTCGAGTCGATTCCAGTCTCGGGTCGAGTCGAATCCAGTCTCGAGTCGAGTCGTGTACAGTCTCGGGTCGAGTCGAGTCCAGTCTCGAGTCGAGTCGAATCGAGTCCAGTCTCGAGTCGATTCGACTCCAGTCTCGAGTCGAGTCGAGTCCAGTCTCGAGTCGAGTCGAGTCCAGTCTCGAGTCGAGTCGAGACCAGTCTCGAGTCGTGTCGATTCCAGTCTCGAGTCGAGTGGAGTCCAGTCTCGAGTCGTGTCCAGTCTCGAGTCGAGTCGAGTCGAGTCCAGTCTCGAGTCGAGTCGTGTCCAGTCGAGTCGAGTCCAGTCTCGAGTCGAGTCGAGTCCAGTCTCGAGTCGAGTGGAGTCCAGTCTCGATTCGAGTCCAGTCTCGAGTCGAGTCGAGTCCAGTCTCAAGTCGAGTCGATTCCAGTCTCGGGTCGAGTCGAATCCAGTCTCGAGTCGAGTCGAGTCCAGTCTCGAGTCGAGTCGAGTCGAGTCCAGTCTCTAGTCGATTCAAGTCCAGACTCGAGTCGAGTCGAGACCACTCTCGAGTCGAGTCGAGTCGAGTCCAGTCTCGAGTCGATTCGAGTCCAGTCTCGAGTCGAGTCGCGTTCAGTCTCAAGTCGAGTCGATTCCAGTCTCGGGTCGAGTCGAGTCCAGTCTCGAGTCGAGTCGTGTCCAGTCGAGTCGAGTCCAGTCTGCAGTCGAGTCGAGTCCAGTCTCGAGTCGAGTGGAGTCCAGTCTCGAGTCGTGTCCAGTCTCGAGTCGAGTCGAGTCGAGTCCAGTCTCGAGTCGAGTCGAGTCCAGTCTCGAGTCGAGTCGAGTCCAGTCTCGAGTCGAGTCGACTCCGGTCTCGAGTCGAGTCGAGTCGAGTCCAGTCTCGAGTCGAGTCGAGACCAGTCTCGAGTCGTGTCGATTCCAGTCTCGGGTCGAGTGGAGTCCAGTCTCGAGTTGTGTCCAGTCTCGAGTCGAGTCGAGTCGAGTCCAGTCTCGAGTCGAGTCGTGTCCAGTCGAGTCGAGTCGAGTCCAGTCTCGAGTCGAGTGGAGTCCAGTCTCGAGTCGTGTCCAGTCTCGAGTCGAGTCGAGTCGAGTCCAGTCTTGAGTCGATTCGAGTCCAGTCTCGAGTCGAGTCGAGTCCAGTCTCAAGTCGAGTCGATTCCAGTCTCGGGTCGAGTCGAATCCAGTCTCGAGTCGAGTCGTGTACAGTCTCGGGTCGAGTCGAGTCCAGTCTCGAGTCGAGTCGAATCGAGTCCAGTCTCGAGTCGATTCGAGTCCAGTCTCGAGTCGAGTCGAGTCCAGTCTCAAGTCGAGTCGAGTCCAGTCTCGAGTCGAGTCGAGACCAGTCTCGAGTCGTGTCGATTCCAGTCTCGAGTCGAGTGGAGTCCAGTCTCGAGTCGTGTCCAGTCTCGAGTCGAGTCGAGTCGAGTCCAGTCTCGAGTCGAGTCGTGTCCAGTCGAGTCGAGTCCAGTCTCGAGTCGAGTCGAGTCCAGTCTCGAGTCGAGTGGAGTCCAGTCTCGATTCGAGTCCAGTCTCGAGTCGAGTCGAGTCCAGTCTCAAGTCGAGTCGATTCCAGTCTCGGGTCGAGTCGAATCCAGTCTCGAGTCGAGTCGAGTCCAGTCTCGAGTCGAGTCGAGTCGAGTCCAGTCTCTAGTCGATTCAAGTCCAGACTCGAGTCGAGTCGAGACCACTCTCGAGTCGAGTCGAGTCGAGACCACTCTCGAGTCGAGTCGAGTCGAGTCCAGTCTCGAGTCGAGTCGAGTCCAGTCTCGAGTCGAGTCGACTCCAGTCTCGAGTCGAGTCGAGTCGAGTCCAGTCTCGAGTCGAGTCGAGACCAGTCTCGAGTCGTGTCGATTCCAGTCTCGGGTCGAGTGGAGTCCAGTCTCGAGTCGTGTCCAGTCTCGAGTCGAGTCGAGTCGAGTCCAGTCTCGAGTCGAGTCGTGTCCAGTCGAGTCGAGTCCAGTCTCGAGTCGAGTCGAGTCCAGTCTCGAGTCGAGTGGAGTCCAGTCTCGAGTCGTGTCCAGTCTCGAGTCGAGTCGAGTCGAGTCCAGTCTTGAGTCGATTCGAGTCCAGTCTCGAGTCGAGTCGAGTCCAGTCTCAAGTCGAGTCGATTCCAGTCTCGGGTCGAGTCGAATCCAGTCTCGAGTCGAGTCGTGTACAGTCTCGGGTCGAGTCGAGTGCAGTCTCGAGTCGAGTCGAATCGAGTCCAGTCTCGAGTCGATTCGACTCCAGTCTCGTGTCGAGTCGAGTCCAGTCTCGAGTCGAGTCGAGTCCAGTCTCGAGTCGAGTCGAGACCAGTCTCGAGTCGTGTCAATTCCAGTCTCGGGTCGAGTGGAGTCCAGTCTCGAGTCGTGTCCAGTCTCGAGTCGAGTCGAGTCGAGTCCAGTCTCGAGTTGAGTCGAGTTCAGTCTCGAGTCGAGTCGAGTCGAGTCGAGTCCAGTCCCGAGTCGAGTCGAGTCGAGTCCAGTCTCGAGTCGAGTGGAGTCCAGTCTCGAGTCGTGTCCAGTCTCGAGTCGAGTCGAGTCGAGTCCAGTCTCGAGTCGAGTCGTGTCGAGTCGAGTCGAGTCCAGTCTCGAGTCGAGTCGAGTCCAATCTCGAGTCGTGTCCAGTCTCGAGTCGAGTCGAGTCGAGTCCAGTCTCGAGTCGAGTCGAGTCCAGTCTCGAGTCGAGTCGAGTCCAGTCTCAATTCGAGTCGATTCCAGTCTCGGGTCGAGTCGAATCCAGTCTCGAGTCGAGTCGAGTCCAGTCTCGAGTCGAGTCGAGTCGAGTCCAGTCTCTAGTCGATTCAAGTCCAGACTCGAGTCGAGTCGAGACCACTCTCGAGTCGAGTCGAGTCGAGTCCAGTCTCGAGTCGATTCGAGTCCAGTCTCGAGTCGAGTCGCGTTCAGTCTCAAGTCGAGTCGATTCCAGTCTCGGGTCGAGTCGAGTCCAGTCTCGAGTCGAGTCGTGTCCAGTCGAGTCGAGTCCAGTCTCTAGTCGAGTCGAGTCCAGTCTCGAGTCGAGTGGAGTCCAGTCTCGAGTCGTGTCCAGTCTCGAGTCGAGTCGAGTCGAGTCCAGTCTCAAGTCGAGTCGAGTCCAGTCTCGAGTCGAGTCGAGTCCAGTCTCAAGTCGAGTCGATTTCAGTCTCGGGTCGAGTCGAATCCAGTCTCGAGTCGAGTCGAGTACAGTCTCGAGTCGTGTCCAGTCTCGAGTCGAGTCGAGTCGAGTCCAGTCTCAATTCGAGTCGAGTCCAGTCTCGAGTCGAGTCGAGTCCAGTCTCAAGTCGAGTCGATTCCAGTCTCGGGTCGAGTCGAATCCAGTCTCCAGTCGAGTCGAGTCCAGTCTCGAGTCGAGTCGCATCCAGTCTCGTGTCGAGTCGAGTCCAGTCTCGAGTCGAGTCGAGTCCAGTCTCGAGTCGAGTCGTTTCCAGTCGAGTCGAGTCCAGTCTCGAGTCGAGTCGAGTCCAGTCTCGAGTCGAGTCGTTTCCAGTCGAGTCGAGTCCAGTCTCGAGTCGAGTGGAGTCCAGTCTCGAGTCGTGTCCAGTCTCGAGTCGAGTCGAGTCGAGTACAGTCTCGAGTCGAGTCGAGTCCAGTCTCGGGTCGAGTCGAGTCCAGTCTCGAGTCGAGTCGAGTCCAGTCTCGAGTCGAGAGAAGTCCAGTCTCGAGTCGTGTCCAGTCTCGAGTCGAGTCGAGTCGAGTCCAGTCTCGAGTCGAGTCGAGTCCAGTCTCGAGTCGAGTCGAGTCCAGTCTCAAGTCGAGTCGATTCCAGTCTCGGGTCGAGTCGAGTCCAGTCTCGAGTCGAGTCAAGTCGAGTACAGTCTCGAGTCGAGTCGAGTCCAGTCTCGGGTCGAGTCGAGTCGAGTACAGTCTCGAGTCGAGTCGAGTCCAGTCTCGGGTCGAGTCGAGTCCAGTCTCGAGTCGATTCGAGTCCAGTCTCGAGTCGAGTCGAGTCGAGTCCAGTCTCGAGTCGAGTCGAGTCCAGTCTCGAGTCGAGTCGAGTCCAGTCTCGAGTCGAGTCGACTCCAGTCTCGAGTCGAGTCGAGTCGAGTCCAGTCTCGAGTCGAGTCGAGACCAGTCTCGAGTCGTGTCGATTCCAGTCTCGGGTCGAGTCGAATCCAGTCTCGAGTCGAGTCGAGTCCAGTCTCGAGTCGAGTCGAGTCGAGTCCAGTCTCTAGTCGATTCAAGTCCAGACTCGAGTCGAGTCGAGACCACTCTCGAGTCGAGTCGAGTCGAGTCCAGTCTCGAGTCGAGTCGAGTCCAGTCTCGAGTCGAGTCGAGTCGAGTCCAGTCTCGAGTCGAGTCGAGTCCAGTCTCGAGTCGAGTCGAGTCCAGTCTCAAGTCGAGTCGATTCCAGTCTCGGGTCGAGTCGAATCCAGTCTCGAGTCGAGTCGAGTCCAGTCTCGAGTCGAGTCGAGTCGAGTCCAGTCTCTAGTCGATTCAAGTCCAGACTCGAGTCGAGTCGAGACCACTCTCGAGTCGAGTCGAGTCGAGTCCAGTCTCGAGTTGAGTCGCGTCCAGTCTCGAGTTGAGTCGAGTTCAGTCTCGAGTCGAGTGGAGTCCAGTCTCGAGTCGTGTCCAGTCTCGAGTCGAGTCGAGTCGAGTCCAGTCTCGAGTCGAGTCGTGTCCAGTCGAGTCGAGTCGAGTCCAGTCTCGAGTCGAGTCGAGTCCAGTCTCGAGTCGAGTGGAGTCCAGTCTCAAGTCGAGTCGATTCCAGTCTCGGGTCGAGTCGAGTCCAGTCTCGAGTCGAGTCGAGTCCAGTCTCAAGTCGAGTCGATTCCAGTCTCGGGTCGAGTCGAATCCAGTCTCGAGTCGAGTCGAGTCCAGTCTCGAGTCGAGTCGAGTCGAGTCCAGTCTCAAGTCGAGTCGATTCCAGTCTCGGGTCGAGTCGAGTCCAGTCTCGAGTCGAGTCGAGTCCAGTCTCAAGTCGAGTCGATTCCAGTCTCGGGTCGAGTCGAATCCAGTCTCGAGTCGAGTCGACTCCAGTCTCGAGTCGAGTCGAGTCGAGTCCAGTCTCGAGTCGAGTCGAGACCAGTCTCGAGTCGTGTCGATTCCAGTCTCGGGTCGAGTGGAGTCCAGTCTCGAGTTGTGTCCAGTCTCAAGTCGAGTCGAGTCGAGTCCAGTCTCGAGTCGAGTCGTGTCCAGTCGAGTCGAGTCCAGTCTCGAGTCGAGTCGAGTCCAGTCTCGAGTCGAGTGGAGTCCAGTCTCGAGTCGTGTCCAGTCTCGAGTCGAGTCGAGTCGAGTCCAGTCTTGAGTCGATTCGAGTCCAGTCTCGAGTCGAGTCGAGTCCAGTCTCGAGTCGAGTCCAGTCTCGAGTTGAGTCGAGTTCAGTCTCGAGTCGAGTCGAGTCTAATCTCGAGTCGAGTCGAGTCGAGTCCAGTCCCGAGTCGAGTCGAGTCGAGTCCAGTCTCG
Source organism: Pemphredon lugubris (assembly GCA_933228935.1). NCBI lineage: Eukaryota > Metazoa > Arthropoda > Insecta > Hymenoptera > Crabronidae > Pemphredon > Pemphredon lugubris. The sequence goes on along the minus strand of OW121816.1, from coordinate 17,579,665 downwards.
AGTCGAGTGGAGTCCAGTCTCGAGTCGTGTCCAGTCTCGAGTCGAGTCGAGTCGAGTCCAGTCTCGAGTCGAGTCGTGTCCAGTCGAGTCGAGTCCATTCTCGAGTCGAGTGGAGTCCAGTCTCGAGTCGTGTCGAGTCCAGTCTCAAGTCGAGTCGATTCCAGTCTCGGGTCGAGTCGAATCCAGTCTCGAGTCGAGTCGAGTCCAGTCTCGAGTCGAGTCAAGTCGAGTCCAGTCTCTAGTCGATTCAAGTCCAGACTCGAGTCGAGTCGAGACCACTCTCGAGTCGAGTCGAGTCGAGTCCAGTCTCGAGTTGAGTCGAGTTCAGTCTCGAGTCGAGTCGAGTCTAATCTCGAGTCGAGTCGAGTCGAGTCCAGTCTCGAGTCGAGTCGAGTCCAGTCTCGAGTCGAGTCGAGTCCAGTCTCAAGTCGAGTCGATTCCAGTCTCGGGTCGAGTCGAATCCAGTCTCGAGTCGAGTCGAGTCCAGTCTCGAGTCGAGTCGAGTCGAGTCCAGTCTCTAGTCGATTCAAGTCCAGACTCGAGTCGAGTCGAGACCACTCTCGAGTCGAGTCGAGTCGAGTCCAGTCTCGAGTTGAGTCGCGTCCAGTCTCGAGTTGAGTCGAGTTCAGTCTCGAGTCGAGTGGAGTCCAGTCTCGAGTCGTGTCCAGTCTCGAGTCGAGTCGAGTCGAGTCCAGTCTCGAGTCGAGTCGTGTCCAGTCGAGTCGAGTCGAGTCTCGTGTCGAGTCGAGTCGAGTCCAGTCTCGAGTCGAGTCGAGTCCAGTCTCAAGTCGAGTCGAGTCCAGTCTCGGGTCGAGTCGAGTCCAGTCTCGGGTCGAGTCGAGTCCAGTCTCGAGTCGAGTCGAGTCCAGTCTCGAGTCGAGTCGAGTCGAGTCCAGTCTCTAGTCGATTCAAGTCCAGACTCGAGTCGAGTCGAGACCACTCTCGAGTCGAGTCGAGTCGAGTCCAGTCTCGAGTCGATTCGAGTCCAGTCTCGAGTCGAGTCGCGTTCAGTCTCAAGTCGAGTCGATTCCAGTCTCGGGTCGAGTCGAGTCCAGTCTCGAGTTGAGTCGCGTCCAGTCTCGAGTCGTGTCGAGTCCAGTCTCGAGTCGAGTCGAGCCCAGTCTCGGGTCGAGTCGAGTCCAGTCTCGAGTCGATTCGAGTCCAGTCTCGAGTCGAGTCGAGTCGAGTCCAGTCTCGAGTCGAGTCGACTCCAGTCTCGAGTCGAGTCGAGACCAGTCTCGAGTCGTGTCAATTCCAGTCTCGGGTCGAGTGGAGTCCAGTCTCGAGTCGTGTCCAGTCTCGAGTCGAGTCGAGTCGAGTCCAGTCTCGAGTCGAGTCGTGTCCAGTCGAGTCGAGTCCAGTCTCCAGTCGAGTCGAGTCCAGTCTCGAGTCGAGTCGACTCCAGTCTCGAGTCGAGTCGAGTCCAGTCCAGTCTCGAGTCGAGTCGAGACCAGTCTCGAGTCGTGTCGATTCCAGTCTCGGGTCGAGTGGAGTCCAGTCTCGAGTTGTGTCCAGTCTCGAGTCGAGTCGAGTCGAGTCCAGTCTCGAGTCGAGTCGTGTCCAGTCGAGTCGAGTCCAGTCTCGAGTCGAGTCGAGTCCAGTCTCGAGTCGAGTCGTGTCCAGTCGAGTCGAGTCCAGTCTCGAGTCGAGTCGAGTCCAGTCTCGAGTCGAGTGGAGTCCAGTCTCGAGTCGTGTCCAGTCTCGAGTCGAGTCGAGTCGAGTCCAGTCTTGAGTCGATTCGAGTCCAGTCTCGAGTCGAGTCGAGTCCAGTCTCAAGTCGAGTCGATTCCAGTCTCGGGTCGAGTCGAATCCAGTCTCGAGTCGAGTCGTGTACAGTCTCGGGTCGAGTCGAGTCCAGTCTCGAGTCGAGTCGAATCGAGTCCAGTCTCGAGTCGATTCGACTCCAGTCTCGAGTCGAGTCGAGTCCAGTCTCGAGTCGAGTCGAGTCCAGTCTCGAGTCGAGTCGAGACCAGTCTCGAGTCGTGTCGATTCCAGTCTCGAGTCGAGTGGAGTCCAGTCTCGAGTCGTGTCCAGTCTCGAGTCGAGTCGAGTACAGTCTCGAGTCGAGTCGTGTCCAGTCGAGTCGAGTCCAGTCTCGAGTCGAGTCGAGTCCAGTCTCGAGTCGAGTGGAGTCCAGTCTCGAGTCGTGTCCAGTCTCGAGTCGAGTCGAGTCGAGTCCAGTCTCGAGTCGAGTCGAGTCCAGTCTCGAGTCGAGTCGAGTCCAATCTCGAATCGAGTCGAGTCGAGTCTCGGGTCCAGTCGAGTCCAGTCTCGAGTCGAGTCGAGTCCAGTCTCGAGTCGAGTCGAGTCCAGTCTCGAGTCGAGTCCAGTCTCGAGTTGAGTCGAGTTCAGTCTCGAGTCGAGTCGAGTCTAATCTCGAGTCGAGTCGAGTCGAGTCCAGTCCCGAGTCGAGTCGAGTCGAGTCCAGTCTCGAGTCGAGAGAAGTCCAGTCTCGAGTCGTGTCCAGTCTCGAGTCGAGTCGAGTCGAGTCCAGTCTCGAGTCGAGTCGAGTCCAGTCTCGAGTCGAGTCGAGTCCAGTCTCAAGTCGAGTCGATTCCAGTCTCGGGTCGAGTCGAGTCCAGTCTCGAGTCGAGTCTAGTCGAGTACAGTCTCGAGTCGAGTCGAGTCCAGTCTCGGGTCGAGTCGAGTCGAGTACAGTCTCGAGTCGAGTCGAGTCCAGTCTCGGGTCGAGTCGAGTCCAGTCTCGAGTCGATTCGAGTCCAGTCTCGAGTCGAGTCGAGTCGAGTCCAGTCTCGAGTCGAGTCGAGTCCAGTCTCGAGTCGAGTCGAGTCCAGTCTCGAGTCGAGTCGACTCCAGTCTCGAGTCGAGTCGAGTCGAGTCCAGTCTCGAGTCGAGTCGAGACCAGTCTCGAGTCGTGTCGATTCCAGTCTCGGGTCGAGTCGAATCCAGTCTCGAGTCGAGTCGAGTCCAGTCTCGAGTCGAGTCGAGTCGAGTCCAGTCTCTAGTCGATTCAAGTCCAGACTCGAGTCGAGTCGAGACCACTCTCGAGTCGAGTCGAGTCGAGTCCAGTCTCGAGTCGAGTCGAGTCGAGTCCAGTCTCGAGTCGAGTCGAGTCCAGTCTCGAGTCGAGTCGAGTCCAGTCTCAAGTCGAGTCGATTCCAGTCTCGGGTCGAGTCGAATCCAGTCTCGAGTCGAGTCGAGTCCAGTCTCGAGTCGAGTCGAGTCGAGTCCAGTCTCTAGTCGATTCAAGTCCAGACTCGAGTCGAGTCGAGACCACTCTCGAGTCGAGTCGAGTCGAGTCCAGTCTCGAGTTGAGTCGCGTCCAGTCTCGAGTTGAGTCGAGTTCAGTCTCGAGTCGAGTGGAGTCCAGTCTCGAGTCGTGTCCAGTCTCGAGTCGAGTCGAGTCGAGTCCAGTCTCGAGTCGAGTCGTGTCCAGTCGAGTCGAGTCGAGTCCAGTCTCGAGTCGAGTCGAGTCCAGTCTCGAGTCGAGTGGAGTCCAGTCTCAAGTCGAGTCGATTCCAGTCTCGGGTCGAGTCGAGTCCAGTCTCGAGTCGAGTCGAGTCCAGTCTCAAGTCGAGTCGATTCCAGTCTCGGGTCGAGTCGAATCCAGTCTCGAGTCGAGTCGAGTCCAGTCTCGAGTCGAGTCGAGTCGAGTCCAGTCTCAAGTCGAGTCGATTCCAGTCTCGGGTCGAGTCGAGTCCAGTCTCGAGTCGAGTCGAGTCCAGTCTCAAGTCGAGTCGATTCCAGTCTCGGGTCGAGTCGAATCCAGTCTCGAGTCGAGTCGACTCCAGTCTCGAGTCGAGTCGAGTCGAGTCCAGTCTCGAGTCGAGTCGAGACCAGTCTCGAGTCGTGTCGATTCCAGTCTCGGGTCGAGTGGAGTCCAGTCTCGAGTTGTGTCCAGTCTCAAGTCGAGTCGAGTCGAGTCCAGTCTCGAGTCGAGTCGTGTCCAGTCGAGTCGAGTCCAGTCTCGAGTCGAGTCGAGTCCAGTCTCGAGTCGAGTGGAGTCCAGTCTCGAGTCGTGTCCAGTCTCGAGTCGAGTCGAGTCGAGTCCAGTCTTGAGTCGATTCGAGTCCAGTCTCGAGTCGAATCGAGTCCAGTCTCGAGTCGAGTCCAGTCTCGAGTTGAGTCGAGTTCAGTCTCGAGTCGAGTCGAGTCTAATCTCGAGTCGAGTCGAGTCGAGTCCAGTCCCGAGTCGAGTCGAGTCGAGTCCAGTCTCGAGTCGAGTGGAGTCCAGTCTCGAGTCGTGTCCAGTCTCGAGTCGAGTCGAGTCGAGTCCAGTCTCGAGTCGAGTCGTGTCCAGTCGAGTCGAGTCCAGTCTCGAGTCGAGTGGAGTCCAGTCTCGAGTCGTGTCGAGTCCAGTCTCAAGTCGAGTCGATTCCAGTCTCGGGTCGAGTCGAATCCAGTCTCGAGTCGAGTCGAGTCCAGTCTCGAGTCGAGTCAAGTCGAGTCCAGTCTCTAGTCGATTCAAGTCCAGACTCGAGTCGAGTCGAGACCACTCTCGAGTCGAGTCGAGTCGAGTCCAGTCTCGAGTTGAGTCGAGTTCAGTCTCGAGTCGAGTCGAGTCTAATCTCGAGTCGAGTCGAGTCGAGTCCAGTCTCGAGTCGAGTCGAGTCCAGTCTCGAGTCGAGTCGAGTCCAGTCTCAAGTCGAGTCGATTCCAGTCTCGGGTCGAGTCGAATCCAGTCTCGAGTCGAGTCGAGTCCAGTCTCTAGTCGATTCAAGTCCAGACTCGAGTCGAGTCGAGACCACTCTCGAGTCGAGTCGAGTCGAGTCCAGTCTCGAGTTGAGTCGCGTCCAGTCTCGAGTTGAGTCGAGTTCAGTCTCGAGTCGAGTGGAGTCCAGTCTCGAGTCGTGTCCAGTCTCGAGTCGAGTCGAGTCGAGTCCAGTCTCGAGTCGAGTCGTGTCCAGTCGAGTCGAGTCGAGTCCAGTCTCGAGTCGAGTCGAGTCCAGTCTCGAGTCGAGTCGAGTCCAGTCTCAAGTCGAGTCGATTCCAGTCTCGGGTCGAGTCGAGTCCAGTCTCGGGTCGAGTCGAATCCAGTCTCGAGTCGAGTCGAGTCCAGTCTCGAGTCGAGTCGAGTCGAGTCCAGTCTCTAGTCGATTCAAGTCCAGACTCGAGTCGAGTCGAGACCACTCTCGAGTCGAGTCGAGTCGAGTCCAGTCTCGAGTCGATTCGAGTCCAGTCTCGAGTCGAGTCGCGTTCAGTCTCAAGTCGAGTCGATTCCAGTCTCGGGTCGAGTCGAGTCCAGTCTCGAGTTGAGTCGCGTCCAGTCTCGAGTCGTGTCGAGTCCAGTCTCGAGTCGAGTCGAGCCCAGTCTCGGGTCGAGTCGAGTCCAGTCTCGAGTCGATTCGAGTCCAGTCTCGAGTCGAGTCGAGTCGAGTCCAGTCTCGAGTCGAGTCGAGTCGAGTCCAGTCTCGAGTCGAGTCGAGTCCAGTCTCGAGTCGAGTCGAGTCCAGTCTCGAGTCGAGTCGACTCCAGTCTCGAGTCGAGTCGAGACCAGTCTCGAGTCGTGTCAATTCCAGTCTCGGGTCGAGTGGAGTCCAGTCTCGAGTCGTGTCCAGTCTCGAGTCGAGTCGAGTCGAGTCCAGTCTCGAGTCGAGTCGTGTCCAGTCGAGTCGAGTCCAGTCTCCAGTCGAGTCGAGTCCAGTCTCGAGTCGAGTCGACTCCAGTCTCGAGTCGAGTCGAGTCGAGTCCAGTCTCGAGTCGAGTCGAGACCAGTCTCCAGTCGTGTCGATTCCAGTCTCGGGTCGAGTGGAGTCCAGTCTCGAGTTGTGTCCAGTCTCGAGTCGAGTCGAGTCGAGTCCAGTCTCGAGTCGAGTCGTGTCCAGTCGAGTCGAGTCCAGTCTCGAGTCGAGTCGAGTCCAGTCGCGAGTCGAGTCGTGTCCAGTCGAGTCGAGTCCAGTCTCGAGTCGAGTCGAGTCCAGTCTCGAGTCGAGTGGAGTCCAGTCTCGAGTCGTGTCCAGTCTCGAGTCGAGTCGAGTCGAGTCCAGTCTTGAGTCGATTCGAGTCCAGTCTCGAGTCGAGTCGAGTCCAGTCTCAAGTCGAGTCGATTCCAGTCTCGGGTCGAGTCGAATCCAGTCTCGAGTCGAGTCGTGTACAGTCTCGGGTCGAGTCGAGTCCAGTCTCGAGTCGAGTCGAATCGAGTCCAGTCTCGAGTCGATTCGACTCCAGTCTCGAGTCGAGTCGAGTCCCGTCTCGAGTCGAGTCGAGTCCAGTCTCGAGTCGAGTCGAGACCAGTCTCGAGTCGTGTCGATTCCAGTCTCGAGTCGAGTGGAGTCCAGTCTCGAGTCGTGTCCAGTCTCGAGTCGAGTCGAGTCGTGTCGAGTCGAGTCGAGTCCAGTCTCGAGTCGAGTCGAGTCCAGTCTCGAGTCGAGTGGAGTCCAGTCTCGAGTCGTGTCCAGTCTCGAGTCGAGTCGAGTCGAGTCCAGTCTCGAGTCGAGTCGAGTCCAGTCTCGAGTCGAGTCGAGTCCAATCTCGAATCGAGTCGAGTCGAGTCTCGGGTCCAGTCGAGTCCAGTCTCGAGTCGAGTCGAGTCCAGTCTCGAGTCGAGTCGAGTCCAGTCTCGAGTCGAGTCCAGTCTCGAGTTGAGTCGAGTTCAGTCTCGAGTCGAGTCGAGTCTAATCTCGAGTCGAGTCGAGTCGAGTCCAGTCCCGAGTCGAGTCGAGTCGAGTCCAGTCTCGAGTCGAGTGGAGTCCAGTCTCGAGTCGTGTCCAGTCTCGAGTCGAGTCGAGTCGAGTCCAGTCTCGAGTCGAGTCGTGTCCAGTCGAGTCGAGTCCATTCTCGAGTCGAGTGGAGTCCAGTCTCGAGTCGTGTCGAGTCCAGTCTCAAGTCGAGTCGATTCCAGTCTCGGGTCGAGTCGAATCCAGTCTCGAGTCGAGTCGAGTCCAGTCTCGAGTCGAGTCGAGTCGAGTCCAGTCTCTAGTCGATTCAAGTCCAGACTCGAGTCGAGTCGAGACCACTCTCGAGTCGAGTCGAGTCGAGTCCAGTCTCGAGTTGAGTCGCGTCCAGTCTCGAGTTGAGTCGAGTTCAGTCTCGAGTCGAGTGGAGTCCAGTCTCGAGTCGTGTCCAGTCTCGAGTCGAGTCGAGTCGAGTCCAGTCTCGAGTCGAGTCGTGTCCAGTCGAGTCGAGTCGAGTCCAGTCTCGAGTCGAGTCGAGTCCAGTCTCGAGTCGAGTCGAGTCCAGTCTCAAGTCGAGTCGATTCCAGTCTCGGGTCGAGTCGAGTCCAGTCTCGGGTCGAGTCGAATCCAGTCTCGAGTCGAGTCGAGTCCAGTCTCGAGTCGAGTCGAGTCGAGTCCAGTCTCTAGTCGATTCAAGTCCAGACTCGAGTCGAGTCGAGACCACTCTCGAGTCGAGTCGAGTCGAGTCCAGTCTCGAGTCGATTCGAGTCCAGTCTCGAGTCGAGTCGCGTTCAGTCTCAAGTCGAGTCGATTCCAGTCTCGGGTCGAGTCGAGTCCAGTCTCGAGTTGAGTCGCGTCCAGTCTCGAGTCGTGTCGAGTCCAGTCTCGAGTCGAGTCGAGCCCAGTCTCGGGTCGAGTCGAGTCCAGTCTCGAGTCGATTCGAGTCCAGTCTCGAGTCGAGTCGAGTCGAGTCCAGTCTCGAGTCGAGTCGAGTCGAGTCCAGTCTCGAGTCGAGTCGAGTCCAGTCTCGAGTCGAGTCGAGTCCAGTCTCGAGTCGAGTCGACTCCAGTCTCGAGTCGAGTCGAGACCAGTCTCGAGTCGTGTCAATTCCAGTCTCGGGTCGAGTGGAGTCCAGTCTCGAGTCGTGTCCAGTCTCGAGTCGAGTCGAGTCGAGTCCAGTCTCGAGTCGAGTCGTGTCCAGTCGAGTCGAGTCCAGTCTCCAGTCGAGTCGAGTCCAGTCTCGAGTCGAGTCGACTCCAGTCTCGAGTCGAGTCGAGTCGAGTCCAGTCTCGAGTCGAGTCGAGACCAGTCTCCAGTCGTGTCGATTCCAGTCTCGGGTCGAGTGGAGTCCAGTCTCGAGTTGTGTCCAGTCTCGAGTCGAGTCGAGTCGAGTCCAGTCTCGAGTCGAGTCGTGTCCAGTCGAGTCGAGTCCAGTCTCGAGTCGAGTCGAGTCCAGTCTCGAGTCGAGTCGTGTCCAGTCGAGTCGAGTCCAGTCTCGAGTCGAGTCGAGTCCAGTCTCGAGTCGAGTGGAGTCCAGTCTCGAGTCGTGTCCAGTCTCGAGTCGAGTCGAGTCGAGTCCAGTCTTGAGTCGATTCGAGTCCAGTCTCGAGTCGAGTCGAGTCCAGTCTCAAGTCGAGTCGATTCCAGTCTCGGGTCGAGTCGAATCCAGTCTCGAGTCGAGTCGTGTACAGTCTCGGGTCGAGTCGAGTCCAGTCTCGAGTCGAGTCGAATCGAGTCCAGTCTCGAGTCGATTCGACTCCAGTCTCGAGTCGAGTCGAGTCCAGTCTCGAGTCGAGTCGAGTCCAGTCTCGAGTCGAGTCGAGACCAGTCTCGAGTCGTGTCGAGTCCAGTCTCGAGTCGAGTGGAGTCCAGTCTCGAGGCGTGTCCAGTCTCGAGTCGAGTCGAGTCGTGTCCAGTCGAGTCGAGTCCAGTCTCGAGTCGAGTCGAGTCCAGTCTCGAGTCGAGTGGAGTCCAGTCTCGAGTCGTGTCCAGTCTCGAGTCGAGTCGAGTCGAGTCCAGTCTCGAGTCGAGTCGAGTCCAGTCTCGAGTCGAGTCGAGTCCAATCTCGAATCGAGTCGAGTCGAGTCTCGGGTCCAGTCGAGTCCAGTCTCGAGTCGAGTCGAGTCCAGTCTCGAGTCGAGTCGAGTCCAGTCTCGAGTCGAGTCCAGTCTCGAGTTGAGTCGAGTTCAGTCTCGAGTCGAGTCGAGTCTAATCTCGAGTCGAGTCGAGTCGAGTCCAGTCCCGAGTCGAGTCGAGTCGAGTCCAGTCTCGAGTCGAGTGGAGTCCAGTCTCGAGTCGTGTCCAGTCTCGAGTCGAGTCGAGTCGAGTCCAGTCTCGAGTCGAGTCGTGTCCAGTCGAGTCGAGTCCATTCTCGAGTCGAGTGGAGTCCAGTCTCGAGTCGTGTCGAGTCCAGTCTCAAGTCGAGTCGATTCCAGTCTCGGGTCGAGTCGAATCCAGTCTCGAGTCGAGTCGAGTCCAGTCTCGAGTCGAGTCGAGTCGAGTCCAGTCTCTAGTCGATTCAAGTCCAGACTCGAGTCGAGTCGAGACCACTCTCGAGTCGAGTCGAGTCGAGTCCAGTCTCGAGTTGAGTCGAGTTCAGTCTCGAGTCGAGTCGAGTCTAATCTCGAGTCGAGTCGAGTCGAGTCCAGTCTCGAGTCGAGTCGAGTCCAGTCTCGAGTCGAGTCGAGTCCAGTCTCAAGTCGAGTCGATTCCAGTCTCGGGTCGAGTCGAATCCAGTCTCGAGTCGAGTCGAGTCCAGTCTCGAGTCGAGTCGAGTCGAGTCCAGTCTCTAGTCGATTCAAGTCCAGACTCGAGTCGAGTCGAGACCACTCTCGAGTCGAGTCGAGTCGAGTCCAGTCTCGAGTTGAGTCGCGTCCAGTCTCGAGTTGAGTCGAGTTCAGTCTCGAGTCGTGTGGAGTCCAGTCTCAAGTCGAGTCGATTCCAGTCTCGGGTCGAGTCGAATCCAGTCTCTAGTCGAGTCGAGTCCAGTCTCGAGTCGAGTCGAGTCGAGTCCAGTCTCGAGTCGAGTCGTGTCCAGTCGAGTCGAGTCGAGTCCAGTCTCGAGTCGAGTCGAGTCCAGTCTCGAGTCGAGTCGAGTCCAGTCTCAAGTCGAGTCGATTCCAGTCTCGGGTCGAGTCGAGTCCAGTCTCGAGTCGAGTCGAGTCCAGTCTCAAGTCGAGTCGATTCCAGTCTCGGGTCGAGTCGAATCCAGTCTCGAGTCGAGTCGAGTCCAGTCTCGAGTCGAGTCGAGTCGAGTCCAGTCTCTAGTCGATTCAAGTCCAGACTCGAGTCGAGTCGAGACCACTCTCGAGTCGAGTCGAGTCGAGTCCAGTCTCGAGTCGATTCGAGTCCAGTCTCGAGTCGAGTCGCGTTCAGTCTCAAGTCGAGTCGATTCCAGTCTCGGGTCGAGTCGAGTCCAGTCTCGAGTTGAGTCGCGTCCAGTCTCGAGTCGTGTCGAGTCCAGTCTCGAGTCGAGTCGAGCCCAGTCTCGGGTCGAGTCGAGTCCAGTCTCGAGTCGATTCGAGTCCAGTCTCGAGTCGAGTCGAGTCCAGTCTCGAGTCGAGTCGAGTCCAGTCTCGAGTCGAGTCGAGTCCAGTCTCGAGTCGAGTCGAGACCAGTCTCGAGTCGTGTCAATTCCAGTCTCGGGTCGAGTGGAGTCCAGTCTCGAGTTGTGTCCAGTCTCGAGTCGAGTCGAGTCGAGTCCAGTCTCGAGTCGAGTCGTGTCCAGTCGAGTCGAGTCCAGTCTCCAGTCGAGTCGAGTCCAGTCTCGAGTCGTGTCCAGTCTCGAGTCGAGTCGAGTCGAGTCCAGTCTCAAGTCGAGTCGAGTCCAGTCTCGAGTCGAGTCGAGTCCAGTCTCAAGTCGAGTCGAGTCCAGTCTCAAGTCGAGTCGATTTCAGTCTCGGGTCGAGTCGAATCCAGTCTCGAGTCGAGTCGAGTACAGTCTCGAGTCGTGTCCAGTCTCGAGTCGAGTCGAGTCGAGTCCAGTCTCAAGTCGAGTCGAGTCCAGTCTCGAGTCGAGTCGAGTCCAGTCTCGAGTCGAGTCGAGTCCAGTCTCGTGTGGAGTCGAGTCCAGTCTCGAGTCGTGTCCAGTCTCGAGTCGAGTCGAATCGAGTCCAGTCTCAAGTCGAGTCGAGTCCAGTCTCGAGTCGAGTCGAGTCCAGTCTCCAGTCGAGTCGAGTCCAGTCTCGAGTCGAGTCGAGTCCAGTCTCGTGTGGAGTCGAGTCCAGTCTCGAGTCGATTCGAGTCCAGTCTCGAGTCGAGTCTAGTCGAGTCCAGTCTCGAGTCGAGTCGATTTCAGTCTCGGGTCGAGTCGAATCCAGTCTCGAGTCGAGTCGAGTACAGTCTCGAGTCGTGTCCAGTCTCGAGTCGAGTCGAATCGAGTCCAGTCTCAAGTCGAGTCGAGTCCAGTCTCGAGTCGAGTCGAGTCCAGTCTCGTGTGGAGTCGAGTCCAGTCTCGAGTCGATTCGAGTCCAGTCTCGAGTCGAGTCTAGTCGAGTCCAGTCTCGAGTCGAGTCGAGTCCAGTCTCGAGTCGAGTCGTTTCCAGTCGAGTCGCGTCCAGTCTCGAGTCGTGTCGAGTCCAGTCTCGAGTCGAGTCGAGCCCAGTCTCGGGTCGAGTCGAGTCCAGTCTCGAGTCGAGTCGAGTCCAGTCTCGAGTCGAGTCGACTCCAGTCTCGAGTCGAGTCGAGACCAGTCTCGAGTCGTGTCAATTCCAGTCTCGGGTCGAGTGGAGTCCAGTCTCGAGTCGTGTCCAGTCTCGAGTCGAGTCGAGTCGAGTCCAGTCTCGAGTCGAGTCGTGTCCAGTCGAGTCGAGTCCAGTCTCCAGTCGAGTCGAGTCCAGTCTCGAGTCGAGTGGAGTCCAGTCTCGAGTCGTGTCCAGTCTCGAGTCGAGTCGAGTCGAGTCCAGTCTCAAGTCGAGTCGAGTCCAGTCTCGAGTCGAGTCGAGTACAGTCTCGAGTCGTGTCCAGTCTCGAGTCGAGTCGAGTCGAGTCCAGTCTCAAGTCGAGTCGAGTCCAGTCTCGAGTCGAGTCGAGTCCAGTCTCAAGTCGAGTCGATTCCAGTCTCGGGTCGAGTCGAATCCAGTCTCCAGTCGAGTCGAGTCCAGTCTCGAGTCGAGTCGAGTCCAGTCTCGTGTGGAGTCGAGTCCAGTCTCGAGTCGATTCGAGTCCAGTCTCGAGTCGAGTCTAGTCGAGTCCAGTCTCGAGTCGAGTCGATTTCAGTCTCGGGTCGAGTCGAATCCAGTCTCGAGTCGAGTCGAGTACAGTCTCGAGTCGTGTCCAGTCTCGAGTCGAGTCGAGTCGAGTCCAGTCTCAAGTCGAGTCGAGTCCAGTCTCGAGTTGAGTCGCGTCCAGTCTCGAGTTGAGTCGAGTTCAGTCTCGAGTCGAGTGGAGTCCAGTCTCGAGTCGTGTCCAGTCTCGAGTCGAGTCGACTCGAGTCCAGTCTCGAGTCGAGTCGTGTCCAGTCGAGTCGAGTCGAGTCCAGTCTCGAGTCGAGTCGAGTCCAGTCTCGAGTCGAGTCGAGTCCAGTCTCAAGTCGAGTCGATTCCAGTCTCGGGTCGAGTCGAGTCCAGTCTCGAGTCGAGTCGAGTCCAGTCTCAAGTCGAGTCGATTCCAGTCTCGGGTCGAGTCGAATCCAGTCTCGAGTCGAGTCGAGTCCAGTCTCGAGTCGAGTCGAGTCGAGTCCAGTCTCTAGTCGATTCAAGTCCAGACTCGAGTCGAGTCGAGACCACTCTCGAGTCGAGTCGAGTCGAGTCCAGTCTCGAGTCGATTCGAGTCCAGTCTCGAGTCGAGTCGCGTTCAGTCTAAAGTCGAGTCGATTCCAGTCTCGGGTCGAGTCGAGTCCAGTCTCGAGTTGAGTCGCGTCCAGTCTCGAGTCGTGTCGAGTCCAGTCTCGAGTCGAGTCGAGCCCAGTCTCGGGTCGAGTCGAGTCCAGTCTCGAGTCGATTCGAGTCCAGTCACGAGTCGAGTCGAGTCCAGTCTCGAGTCGAGTCGAGTCCAGTCTCGAGTCGAGTCGACTCCAGTCTCGAGTCGAGTCGAGACCAGTCTCGAGTCGTGTCAATTCCAGTCTCGGGTCGAGTGGAGTCCAGTCTCGAGTCGTGTCCAGTCTCGAGTCGAGTCGAGTCGAGTCCAGTCTCGAGTCGAGTCGTGTCCAGTCGAGTCGAGTCCAGTCTCCAGTCGAGTCGAGTCCAGTCTCGAGTCGAGTGGAGTCCAGTCTCGAGTCGTGTCCAGTCTCGAGTCGAGTCGAGTCGAGTCCAGTCTCAAGTCGAGTCGAGTCCAGTCTCGAGTCGAGTCGAGTCCAGTCTCAAGTCGAGTCGAGTCCAGTCTCGAGTCGAGTCGAGTCCAGTCTCAAGTCGAGTCGATTCCAGTCTCGGGTCGAGTCGAATCCAGTCTCCAGTCGAGTCGAGTCCAGTCTCGAGTCGAGTCGAGTCCAGTCTCGTGTGGAGTCGAGTCCAGTCTCGAGTCGATTCGAGTCCAGTCTCGAGTCGAGTCTAGTCGAGTCCAGTCTCGAGTCGAGTCGATTTCAGTCTCGGGTCGAGTCGAATCCAGTCTCGAGTCGAGTCGAGTACAGTCTCGAGTCGTGTCCAGTCTCGAGTCGAGTCGAATCGAGTCCAGTCTCAAGTCGAGTCGAGTCCAGTCTCGAGTCGAGTCGAGTCCAGTCTCGTGTGGAGTCGAGTCCAGTCTCGAGTCGATTTGAGTCCAGTCTCGAGTCGAGTCTAGTCGAGTCCAGTCTCGAGTCGAGTCGAGTCCAGTCTCGAGTCGAGTCGTTTCCAGTCGAGTCGCGTCCAGTCTCGAGTCGTGTCGAGTCCAGTCTCGAGTCGAGTCGAGCCCAGTCTCGGGTCGAGTCGAGTCCAGTCTCGAGTCGATTCGAGTCCAGTCTCGAGTCGAGTCGAGTCGAGTCCAGTCTCGAGTCGAGTCGAGTCCAGTCTCGAGTCGAGTCGACTCCAGTCTCGAGTCGAGTCGAGACCAGTCTCGAGTCGTGTCAATTCCAGTCTCGGGTCGAGTGGAGTCCAGTCTCGAGTCGTGTCCAGTCTCGAGTCGAGTCGAGTCGAGTCCAGTCTCGAGTCGAGTCGTGTCCAGTCGAATCGAGTCCAGTCTCCAGTCGAGTCGAGTCCAGTCTCGAGTCGAGTGGAGTCCAGTCTCGAGTCGTGTCCAGTCTCGAGTCGAGTCGAGTCGAGTCCAGTCTCAAGTCGAGTCGAGTCCAGTCTCGAGTCGAGTCGAGTACAGTCTCGAGTCGTGTCCAGTCTCGAGTCGAGTCGAGTCGAGTCCAGTCTCAAGTCGAGTCGAGTCCAGTCTCGAGTCGAGTCGAGTCCAGTCTCAAGTCGAGTCGATTCCAGTCTCGGGTCGAGTCGAATCCAGTCTCCAGTCGAGTCGAGTCCAGTCTCGAGTCGAGTCGAGTCCAGTCTCGTGTGGAGTCGAGTCCAGTCTCGAGTCGATTCGAGTCCAGTCTCGAGTCGAGTCTAGTCGAGTCCAGTCTCGAGTCGAGTCGATTTCAGTCTCGGGTCGAGTCGAATCCAGTCTCGAGTCGAGTCGAGTACAGTCTCGAGTCGTGTCCAGTCTCGAGTCGAGTCGAGTCGAGTCCAGTCTCAAGTCGAGTCAATTCCAGTCTCGGGTCGAGTGGAGTCCAGTCTCGAGTCGTGTCCAGTCTCGAGTCGAGTCGAGTCGAGTCCAGTCTCGAGTCGAGTCGTGTCCAGTCGAGTCGAGTCCAGTCTCCAGTCGAGTCGAGTCCAGTCTCGAGTCGAGTGGAGTCCAGTCTCGAGTCGTGTCCAGTCTCGAGTCGAGTCGAGTCGAGTCCAGTCTCAAGTCGAGTCGAGTCCAGTCTCGAGTCGAGTCGAGTCCAGTCTCAAGTCGAGTCGAGTCCAGTCTCGAGTCGAGTCGAGTCCAGTCTCAAGTCGAGTCGATTCCAGTCTCGGGTCGAGTCGAATCCAGTCTCCAGTCGAGTCGAGTCCAGTCTCGAGTCGAGTCGAGTCCAGTCTCGTGTGGAGTCGAGTCCAGTCTCGAGTCGATTCGAGTCCAGTCTCGAGTCGAGTCTAGTCGAGTCCAGTCTCGAGTCGAGTCGATTTCAGTCTCGGGTCGAGTCGAATCCAGTCTCGAGTCGAGTCGAGTACAGTCTCGAGTCGTGTCCAGTCTCGAGTCGAGTCGAATCGAGTCCAGTCTCAAGTCGAGTCGAGTCCAGTCTCGAGTCGAGTCGAGTCCAGTCTCGTGTGGAGTCGAGTCCAGTCTCGAGTCGATTTGAGTCCAGTCTCGAGTCGAGTCTAGTCGAGTCCAGTCTCGAGTCGAGTCGAGTCCAGTCTCGAGTCGAGTCGTTTCCAGTCGAGTCGCGTCCAGTCTCGAGTCGTGTCGAGTCCAGTCTCGAGTCGAGTCGAGCCCAGTCTCGGGTCGAGTCGAGTCCAGTCTCGAGTCGATTCGAGTCCAGTCTCGAGTCGAGTCGAGTCGAGTCCAGTCTCGAGTCGAGTCGAGTCCAGTCTCGAGTCGAGTCGACTCCAGTCTCGAGTCGAGTCGAGACCAGTCTCGAGTCGTGTCAATTCCAGTCTCGGGTCGAGTGGAGTCCAGTCTCGAGTCGTGTCCAGTCTCGAGTCGAGTCGAGTCGAGTCCAGTCTCGAGTCGAGTCGTGTCCAGTCGAATCGAGTCCAGTCTCCAGTCGAGTCGAGTCCAGTCTCGAGTCGAGTGGAGTCCAGTCTCGAGTCGTGTCCAGTCTCGAGTCGAGTCGAGTCGAGTCCAGTCTCAAGTCGAGTCGAGTCCAGTCTCGAGTCGAGTCGAGTACAGTCTCGAGTCGTGTCCAGTCTCGAGTCGAGTCGAGTCGAGTCCAGTCTCAAGTCGAGTCGAGTCCAGTCTCGAGTCGAGTCGAGTCCAGTCTCAAGTCGAGTCGATTCCAGTCTCGGGTCGAGTCGAATCCAGTCTCCAGTCGAGTCGAGTCCAGTCTCGAGTCGAGTCGAGTCCAGTCTCGTGTGGAGTCGAGTCCAGTCTCGAGTCGATTCGAGTCCAGTCTCGAGTCGAGTCTAGTCGAGTCCAGTCTCGAGTCGAGTCGATTTCAGTCTCGGGTCGAGTCGAATCCAGTCTCGAGTCGAGTCGAGTACAGTCTCGAGTCGTGTCCAGTCTCGAGTCGAGTCGAGTCGAGTCCAGTCTCAAGTCGAGTCGAGTCCAGTCTCGAGTCGAGTCGAGTCCAGTCTCAAGTCGAGTCGATTCCAGTCTCGGGTCGAGTCGAATCCAGTCTCCAGTCGAGTCGAGTCCAGTCTCGAGTCGAGTCGAGTCCAGTCTCGTGTGGAGTCGAGTCCAGTCTCGAGTCGATTCGAGTCCAGTCTCGAGTCGAGTCTAGTCGAGTCCAGTCTCGAGTCGAGTCGATTTCAGTCTCGGGTCGAGTCGAATCCAGTCTCGAGTCGAGTCGAGTACAGTCTCGTGTGAAGTCGAGTCCAGTCTCGAGTCGATTCGAGTCCAGTCTCGAGTCGAGTCTAGTCGAGTCCAGTCTCGAGTCGAGTCGAGTCCAGTCTCGAGTCGAGTCGTGTCCAGTCGAGTCGAGTCCAGTCTCGAGTCGAGTCGAGTCCAGTCTCGAGTCGAGTGGAGTCCAGTCTCGAGTCGTGTCCAGTCTCGAGTCGAGTCGAGTCGAGTACAGTCTCGAGTCGAGTCGAGTCCAGTCTCGGGTCGAGTCGAGTCCAGTCTCGAGTCGAGTGGAGTCCAGTCTCGAGTCGTGTCCAGTCTCGAGTCGAGTCGAGTCGAGTCCAGTCTCAAGTCGAGTCGAGTCCAGTCTCGAGTCGAGTCGAGTCCAGTCTCAAGTCGAGTCGATTTCAGTCTCGGGTCGAGTCGAATCCAGTCTCGAGTCGAGTCGAGTACAGTCTCGAGTCGTGTCCAGTCTCGAGTCGAGTCGAGTCGAGTCCAGTCTCAAGTCGAGTCGAGTCCAGTCTCGAGTCGAGTCGAGTCCAGTCTCAAGTCGAGTCGATTCCAGTCTCGGGTCGAGTCGAATCCAGTCTCCAGTCGAGTCGAGTCCAGTCTCGAGTCGAGTCGAGTCCAGTCTCGTGTGGAGTCGAGTCCAGTCTCGAGTCGATTCGAGTCCAGTCTCGAGTCGAGTCTAGTCGAGTCCAGTCTCGAGTCGAGTCGATTTCAGTCTCGGGTCGAGTCGAATCCAGTCTCGAGTCGAGTCGAGTACAGTCTCGAGTCGTGTGCAGTCTCGAGTCGAGTCGAGTCGAGTCCAGTCTCAAGTCGAGTCGAGTCCAGTCTCGAGTCGAGTCGAGTCCAGTCTCGAGTCGATTCGAGTCCAGTCTCGAGTCGAGTCGCGTTCAGTCTCAAGTCGAGTCGATTCCAGTCTCGGGTCGAGTCGAGTCCAGTCTCGAGTTGAGTCGCGTCCAGTCTCGAGTCGTGTCGAGTCCAGTCTCGAGTCGAGTCGAGCCCAGTCTCGGGTCGAGTCGAGTCCAGTCTCGAGTCGATTCGAGTCCAGTCTCGAGTCGAGTCGAGTCGAGTCCAGTCTCGAGTCGAGTCGAGTCGAGTCCAGTCTCGAGTCGAGTCGAGTCCAGTCTCGAGTCGAGTCGAGTCCAGTCTCGAGTCGAGTCGACTCCAGTCTCGAGTCGAGTCGAGACCAGTCTCGAGGCGTGTCAATTCCAGTCTCGGGTCGAGTGGAGTCCAGTCTCGAGTCGTGTCCAGTCTCGAGTCGAGTCGAGTCGAGTCCAGTCTCGAGTCGAGTCGTGTCCAGTCGAGTCGAGTCCAGTCTCCAGTCGAGTCGAGTCCAGTCTCGAGTCGAGTCGACTCCAGTCTCGAGTCGAGTCGAGTCGAGTCCAGTCTCGAGTCGAGTCGAGACCAGTCTCGAGTCGTGTCGATTCCAGTCTCGGGTCGAGTGGAGTCCAGTCTCGAGTTGTGTCCAGTCTCGAGTCGAGTCGAGTCGAGTCCAGTCTCGAGTCGAGTCGTGTCCAGTCGAGTCGAGTCCAGTCTCGAGTCGAGTCGAGTCCAGTCTCGAGTCGAGTCGTGTCCAGTCGAGTCGAGTCCAGTCTCGAGTCGAGTCGAGTCCAGTCTCGAGTCGAGTGGAGTCCAGTCTCGAGTCGTGTCCAGTCTCGAGTCGAGTCGAGTCGAGTCCAGTCTTGAGTCGATTCGAGTCCAGTCTCGAGTCGAGTCGAGTCCAGTCTCAAGTCGAGTCGATTCCAGTCTCGGGTCGAGTCGAATCCAGTCTCGAGTCGAGTCGTGTACAGTCTCGGGTCGAGTCGAGTCCAGTCTCGAGTCGAGTCGAATCGAGTCCAGTCTCGAGTCGATTCGACTCCAGTCTCGAGTCGAGTCGAGTCCAGTCTCGAGTCGAGTCGAGTCCAGTCTCGAGTCGAGTCGAGACCAGTCTCGAGTCGTGTCGATTCCAGTCTCGAGTCGAGTGGAGTCCAGTCTCGAGTCGTGTCCAGTCTCGAGTCGAGTCGAGTCCAGTCTCGAGTCGAGTCGTGTCCAGTCGAGTCGAGTCCAGTCTCGAGTCGAGTCGAGTCCAGTCTCGAGTCGAGTGGAGTCCAGTCTCGAGTCGTGTCCAGTCTCGAGTCGAGTCGAGTCGAGTCCAGTCTCGAGTCGAGTCGAGTCCAGTCTCGAGTCGAGTCGAGTCCAATCTCGAATCGAGTCGAGTCGAGTCTCGGGTCCAGTCGAGTCCAGTCTCGAGTCGAGTCGAGTCCAGTCTCGAGTCGAGTCGAGTCCAGTCTCGAGTCGAGTCCAGTCTCGAGTTGAGTCGAGTTCAGTCTCGAGTCGAGTCGAGTCTAATCTCGAGTCGAGTCGAGTCGAGTCCAGTCCCGAGTCGAGTCGAGTCGAGTCCAGTCTCGAGTCGAGTGGAGTCCAGTCTCGAGTCGTGTCCAGTCTCGAGTCGAGTCGAGTCGAGTCCAGTCTCGAGTCGAGTCGTGTCCAGTCGAGTCGAGTCCATTCTCGAGTCGAGTGGAGTCCAGTCTCGAGTCGTGTCGAGTCCAGTCTCAAGTCGAGTCGATTCCAGTCTCGGGTCGAGTCGAATCCAGTCTCGAGTCGAGTCGAGTCCAGTCTCGAGTCGAGTCGAGTCGAGTCCAGTCTCTAGTCGATTCAAGTCCAGACTCGAGTCGAGTCGAGACCACTCTCGAGTCGAGTCGAGTCGAGTCCAGTCTCGAGTTGAGTCGAGTTCAGTCTCGAGTCGAGTCGAGTCTAATCTCGAGTCGAGTCGAGTCGAGTCCAGTCTCGAGTCGAGTCGAGTCCAGTCTCGAGTCGAGTCGAGTCCAGTCTCAAGTCGAGTCGATTCCAGTCTCGGGTCGAGTCGAATCCAGTCTCGAGTCGAGTCGAGTCCAGTCTCGAGTCGTGTCCAGTCGAGTCGAGTCCATTCTCGAGTCGAGTGGAGTCCAGTCTCGAGTCGTGTCGAGTCCAGTCTCAAGTCGAGTCGATTCCAGTCTCGGGTCGAGTCGAATCCAGTCTCGAGTCGAGTCGAGTCCAGTCTCGAGTCGAGTCGAGTCGAGTCCAGTCTCTAGTCGATTCAAGTCCAGACTCGAGTCGAGTCGAGACCACTCTCGAGTCGAGTCGAGTCGAGTCCAGTCTCGAGTTGAGTCGAGTTCAGTCTCGAGTCGAGTCGAGTCTAATCTCGAGTCGAGTCGAGTCGAGTCCAGTCTCGAGTCGAGTCGAGTCCAGTCTCGAGTCGAGTCGAGTCCAGTCTCAAGTCGAGTCGATTCCAGTCTCGGGTCGAGTCGAATCCAGTCTCGAGTCGAGTCGAGTCCAGTCTCGAGTCGAGTCGAGTCGAGTCCAGTCTCGAGTCGAGTCGTGTCCAGTCGAGTCGAGTCGAGTCCAGTCTCGAGTCGAGTCGAGTCCAGTCTCGAGTCGAGTCGAGTCCAGTCTCAAGTCGAGTCGATTCCAGTCTCGGGTCGAGTCGAGTCCAGTCTCGAGTCGAGTCGAGTCCAGTCTCAAGTCGAGTCGATTCCAGTCTCGGGTCGAGTCGAATCCAGTCTCGAGTCGAGTCGAGTCCAGTCTCGAGTCGAGTCGAGTCGAGTCCAGTCTCTAGTCGATTCAAGTCCAGTCTCGAGTCGAGTCGAGTCCAGTCTCAAGTCGAGTCGAGTCCAGTCTCGAGTCGAGTCGAGTCCAGTCTCGTGTGGAGTCGAGTCCAGTCTCGAGTCGATTCGAGTCCAGTCTCGAGTCGAGTCTAGTCGAGTCCAGTCTCGAGTCGAGTCGATTTCAGTCTCGGGTCGAGTCGAATCCAGTCTCGAGTCGAGTCGAGTACAGTCTCGAGTCGTGTCCAGTCTCGAGTCGAGTCGAATCGAGTCCAGTCTCCAGTCGAGTCGAGTCCAGTCTCGAGTCGAGTCGAGTCCAGTCTCGTGTGGAGTCGAGTCCAGTCTCGAGTCGATTCGAGTCCAGTCTCGAGTCGAGTCTAGTCGAGTCCAGTCTCGAGTCGAGTCGAGTCCAGTCTCGAGTCGAGTCGTTTCCAGTCGAGTCGCGTCCAGTCTCGAGTCGTGTCGAGTCCAGTCTCGAGTCGAGTCGAGCCCAGTCTCGGGTCGAGTCGAGTCCAGTCTCGAGTCGATTCGAGTCCAGTCTCGAGTCGAGTCGAGTCGAGTCCAGTCTCGAGTCGAGTCGAGTCCAGTCTCGAGTCGAGTCGACTCCAGTCTCGAGTCGAGTCGAGACCAGTCTCGAGTCGTGTCAATTCCAGTCTCGGGTCGAGTGGAGTCCAGTCTCGAGTCGTGTCCAGTCTCGAGTCGAGTCGAGTCGAGTCCAGTCTCGAGTCGAGTCGTGTCCAGTCGAGTCGAGTCCAGTCTCCAGTCGAGTCGAGTCCAGTCTCGAGTCGAGTGGAGTCCAGTCTCGAGTCGTGTCCAGTCTCGAGTCGAGTCGAGTCGAGTCCAGTCTCAAGTCGAGTCGAGTCCAGTCTCGAGTCGAGTCGAGTACAGTCTCGAGTCGTGTCCAGTCTCGAGTCGAGTCGAGTCGAGTCCAGTCTCAAGTCGAGTCGAGTCCAGTCTCGAGTCGAGTCGAGTCCAGTCTCAAGTCGAGTCGATTCCAGTCTCGGGTCGAGTCGAATCCAGTCTCCAGTCGAGTCGAGTCCAGTCTCGAGTCGAGTCGAGTCCAGTCTCGTGTGGAGTCGAGTCCAGTCTCGAGTCGATTCGAGTCCAGTCTCGAGTCGAGTCTAGTCGAGTCCAGTCTCGAGTCGAGTCGATTTCAGTCTCGGGTCGAGTCGAATCCAGTCTCGAGTCGAGTCGAGTACAGTCTCGAGTCGTGTCCAGTCTCGAGTCGAGTCGAATCGAGTCCAGTCTCAAGTCGAGTCGAGTCCAGTCTCGAGTCGAGTCGAGTCCAGTCTCGTGTGGAGTCGAGTCCAGTCTCGAGTCGATTTGAGTCCAGTCTCGAGTCGAGTCTAGTCGAGTCCAGTCTCGAGTCGAGTCGAGTCCAGTCTCGAGTCGAGTCGTTTCCAGTCGAGTCGCGTCCAGTCTCGAGTCGTGTCGAGTCCAGTCTCGAGTCGAGTCGAGCCCAGTCTCGGGTCGAGTCGAGTCCAGTCTCGAGTCGATTCGAGTCCAGTCTCGAGTCGAGTCGAGTCGAGTCCAGTCTCGAGTCGAGTCGAGTCCAGTCTCGAGTCGAGTCGACTCCAGTCTCGAGTCGAGTCGAGACCAGTCTCGAGTCGTGTCAATTCCAGTCTCGGGTCGAGTGGAGTCCAGTCTCGAGTCGTGTCCAGTCTCGAGTCGAGTCGAGTCGAGTCCAGTCTCGAGTCGAGTCGTGTCCAGTCGAGTCGAGTCCAGTCTCCAGTCGAGTCGAGTCCAGTCTCGAGTCGAGTGGAGTCCAGTCTCGAGTCGTGTCCAGTCTCGAGTCGAGTCGAGTCGAGTCCAGTCTCAAGTCGAGTCGAGTCCAGTCTCGAGTCGAGTCGAGTACAGTCTCGAGTCGTGTCCAGTCTCGAGTCGAGTCGAGTCGAGTCCAGTCTCAAGTCGAGTCGAGTCCAGTCTCGAGTCGAGTCGAGTCCAGTCTCAAGTCGAGTCGATTCCAGTCTCGGGTCGAGTCGAATCCAGTCTCCAGTCGAGTCGAGTCCAGTCTCGAGTCGAGTCGAGTCCAGTCTCGTGTGGAGTCGAGTCCAGTCTCGAGTCGATTCGAGTCCAGTCTCGAGTCGAGTCTAGTCGAGTCCAGTCTCGAGTCGAGTCGATTTCAGTCTCGGGTCGAGTCGAATCCAGTCTCGAGTCGAGTCGAGTACAGTCTCGAGTCGTGTCCAGTCTCGAGTCGAGTCGAGTCGAGTCCAGTCTCAAGTCGAGTCGAGTCCAGTCTCGAGTCGAGTCGAGTCCAGTCTCAAGTCGAGTCGATTCCAGTCTCGGGTCGAGTCGAATCCAGTCTCCAGTCGAGTCGAGTCCAGTCTCGAGTCGAGTCGAGTCCAGTCTCGTGTGGAGTCGAGTCCAGTCTCGAGTCGATTCGAGTCCAGTCTCGAGTCGAGTCTAGTCGAGTCCAGTCTCGAGTCGAGTCGATTTCAGTCTCGGGTCGAGTCGAATCCAGTCTCGAGTCGAGTCGAGTACAGTCTCGTGTGGAGTCGAGTCCAGTCTCGAGTCGATTCGAGTCCAGTCTCGAGTCGAGTCTAGTCGAGTCCAGTCTCGAGTCGAGTCGAGTCCAGTCTCGAGTCGAGTCGTTTCCAGTCGAGTCGAGTCCAGTCTCGAGTCGAGTCGAGTCCAGTCTCGAGTCGAGTGGAGTCCAGTCTCGAGTCGTGTCCAGTCTCGAGTCGAGTCGAGTCGAGTACAGTCTCGAGTCGAGTCGAGTCCAGTCTCGGGTCGAGTCGAGTCCAGTCTCGAGTCGAGTGGAGTCCAGTCTCGAGTCGTGTCCAGTCTCGAGTCGAGTCGAGTCGAGTCCAGTCTCAAGTCGAGTCGAGTCCAGTCTCGAGTCGAGTCGAGTCCAGTCTCAAGTCGAGTCGATTTCAGTCTCGGGTCGAGTCGAATCCAGTCTCGAGTCGAGTCGAGTACAGTCTCGAGTCGTGTCCAGTCTCGAGTCGAGTCGAGTCGAGTCCAGTCTCAAGTCGAGTCGAGTCCAGTCTCGAGTCGAGTCGAGTCCAGTCTCAAGTCGAGTCGATTCCAGTCTCGGGTCGAGTCGAATCCAGTCTCCAGTCGAGTCGAGTCCAGTCTCGAGTCGAGTCGAGTCCAGTCTCGTGTGGAGTCGAGTCCAGTCTCGAGTCGATTCGAGTCCAGTCTCGAGTCGAGTCTAGTCGAGTCCAGTCTCGAGTCGAGTCGATTTCAGTCTCGGGTCGAGTCGAATCCAGTCTCGAGTCGAGTCGAGTACAGTCTCGAGTCGTGTCCAGTCTCGAGTCGAGTCGAGTCGAGTCCAGTCTCAAGTCGAGTCGAGTCCAGTCTCGAGTCGAGTCGAGTCCAGTCTCGTGTGGAGTCGAGTCCAGTCTCGAGTCGATTCGAGTCCAGTCTCGAGTCGAGTCTAGTCGAGTCCAGTCTCGAGTCGAGTCGAGTCCAGTCTCGAGTCGAGTCGTTTCCAGTCGAGTCGAGTCCAGTCTCGAGTCGAGTCGAGTCCAGTCTCGAGTCGAGTGGAGTCCAGTCTCGAGTCGTGTCCAGTCTCGAGTCGAGTCGAGTCGAGTACAGTCTCGAGTCGAGTCGAGTCCAGTCTCGGGTCGAGTCGAGTCCAGTCTCGAGTCGAGTCGAATCGAGTCCAGTCTCGAGTCGAGTCGAGTCGAGTCCAGTCTCGAGTCGAGTCGAGTCCAGTCTCGAGTCGAGTCGAGTCCAGTCTCAAGTCGAGTCGATTCCAGTCTCGGGTCGAGTCGAGTCCAGTCTCGAGTCGAGTCAAGTCGAGTACAGTCTCGAGTCGAGTCGAATCCAGTCTCGAGTCGAGTCGAGTACAGTCTCGAGTCGTGTCCAGTCTCGAGTCGAGTCGAGTCGAGTCCAGTCTCAAGTCGAGTCGAGTCCAGTCTCGAGTCGAGTCGAGTCCAGTCTCAAGTCGAGTCGATTCCAGTCTCGGGTCGAGTCGAATCCAGTCTCCAGTCGAGTCGAGTCCAGTCTCGAGTCGAGTCGAGTCCAGTCTCGTGTGGAGTCGAGTCCAGTCTCGAGTCGATTCGAGTCCAGTCTCGAGTCGAGTCTAGTCGAGTCCAGTCTCGAGTCGAGTCGATTTCAGTCTCGGGTCGAGTCGAATCCAGTCTCGAGTCGAGTCGAGTACAGTCTCGTGTGGAGTCGAGTCCAGTCTCGAGTCGATTCGAGTCCAGTCTCGAGTCGAGTCGAGTCGAGTCCAGTCTCGGGTCGAGTCGAGTCCAGTCTCGAGTCGAGTGGAGTCCAGTCTCGAGTCGTGTCCAGTCTCGAGTCGAGTCGAGTCGAGTCCAGTCTCAAGTCGAGTCGAGTCCAGTCTCGAGTCGAGTCGAGTCCAGTCTCAAGTCGAGTCGATTTCAGTCTCGGGTCGAGTCGAATCCAGTCTCGAGTCGAGTCGAGTACAGTCTCGAGTCGTGTCCAGTCTCGAGTCGAGTCGAGACCACTCTCGAGTCGAGTCGAGTCGAGTCGAGTCGAGTCCAGTCTCGAGTCGATTCGAGTCCAGTCTCGAGTCGAGTCGCGTTCAGTCTCAAGTCGAGTCGATTCCAGTCTCGGGTCGAGTCGAATCCAGTCTCCAGTCGAGTCGAGTCCAGTCTCGAGTCGAGTCGAGTCCAGTCTCGTGTGGAGTCGAGTCCAGTCTCGAGTCGATTCGAGTCCAGTCTCGAGTCGAGTCGCGTTCAGTCTCAAGTCGAGTCGATTCCCGTCTCGGGTCGAGTCGAATCCAGTCTCCAGTCGAGTCGAGTCCAGTCTCGAGTCGAGTCGAGTACAGTCTCGAGTCGTGTCCAGTCTCGAGTCGAGTCGAGTCGAGTCCAGTCTCAAGTCGAGTCGAGTCCAGTCTCGAGTCGAGTCGAGTCCAGTCTCAAGTCGAGTCGATTCCAGTCTCGGGTCGAGTCGAATCCAGTCTCCAATCGAGTCGAGTCCAGTCTCGAGTCGAGTCGAGTCCAGTCTCGTGTGGAGTCGAGTCCAGTCTCGAGTCGATTCGAGTCCAGTCTCGAGTCGAGTCTAGTCGAGTCCAGTCTCGTGTGGAGTCGAGTCCAGTCTCGAGTCGATTCGAGTCCAGTCTCGAGTCGAGTCTAGTCGAGTCCAGTCTCGAGTCGAGTCGATTTCAGTCTCGGGTCGAGTCGAATCCAGTCTCGAGTCGAGTCGAGTACAGTCTCGAGTCGTGTCCAGTCTCGAGTCGAGTCGAGTCGAGTCCAGTCTCAAGTCGAGTCGAGTCCAGTCTCGAGTCGAGTCGAGTCCAGTCTCAAGTCGAGTCGATTCCAGTCTCGGGTCGAGTCGAATCCAGTCTCCAGTCGAGTCGAGTCCAGTCTCGAGTCGAGTCGAGTCCAGTCTCGTGTGGAGTCGAGTCCAGTCTCGAGTCGATTCGAGTCCAGTCTCGAGTCGAGTCGAGTCGAGTCCAGTCACGAGTCGAGTCGATTTCAGCCTCGGGTCGAGTCGAATCCAGTCTCGAGTCGAGTCGAGTACAGTCTCGAGTCGTGTCCAGTCTCGAGTCGAGTCGAATCGAGTCCAGTCTCAAGTCGAGTCGAGTCCAGTCTCGAGTCGAGTCGAGTCCAGTCTCGTGTGGAGTCGAGTCCAGTCTCGAGTCGATTCGAGTCCAGTCTCGAGTCGAGTCTAGTCGAGTCCAGTCTCGAGTCGAGTCGAGTCCAGTCTCGAGTCGAGTCGTTTCCAGTCGAGTCGAGTCCAGTTTCGAGTCGAGTGGAGTCCAGTCTCGAGTCGTGTCCAGTCTCGAGTCGAGTCGAGTCGAGTACAGTCTCGAGTCGAGTCGAGTCCAGTCTCGGGTCGAGTCGAGTCCAGTCTCGAGTCGAGTGGAGTCCAGTCTCGAGTCGTGTCCAGTCTCGAGTCGAGTCGAGTCGAGTCCAGTCTCAAGTCGAGTCGAGTCCAGTCTCGAGTCGAGTCGATTTCAGTCTCGGGTCGAGTCGAATCCAGTCTCGAGTCGAGTCGAGTACAGTCTCGAGTCGTGTCCAGTCTCGAGTCGAGTCGAGTCGAGTCCAGTCTCAAGTCGAGTCGAGTCCAGTCTCGAGTCGAGTCGAGTCCAGTCTCGTGTGGAGTCGAGTCCAGTCTCGAGTCGAGTCGAGTCCAGTCTCGAGTCGAGTGGAGTCCAGTCTCGAGTCGAGTCGAGTCCAGTCTCGAGTCGAGTCGTTTCCAGTCGAGTCGAGTCCAGTCTCGAGTCGAGTCGAGTCCAGTCTCGAGTCGAGTGGAGTCCAGTCTCGAGTCGTGTCCAGTCTCGAGTCGAGTCGAGTCGAGTACAGTCTCGAGTCGAGTCGAGTCCAGTCTCGGGTCGAGTCGAGTCCAGTCTCGAGTCGAGTCGAATCGAGTCCAGTCTCGAGTCGAGTCGAGTCGAGTCCAGTCTCGAGTCGAGTCGAGTCCAGTCTCGAGTCGAGTCGAGTCCAGTCTCAAGTCGAGTCGATTCCAGTCTCGGGTCGAGTAGAGTCCAGTCTCCAGTCGAGTCAAGTCGAGTACAGTCTCGAGTCGAGTCGAGTCCAGTCTCGGGTCGAGTCGAGTCCAGTCTCGGGTCGAGTCGAGTCCAGTCTCGAGTCGAGTCGAGTCGAGTACAGTCTCGAGTCGAGTCGAGTCCAGTCTCGGGTCGAGTCGAGTCCAGTCTCGAGTCGAGTCGAATCGAGTCTCGAGTCGAGTCGAATCGAGTCCAGTCTCGAGTCGATTCGAGTCCAGTCTCGAGTCGAGTCGAGTCGAGTCCAGTCTCGAGTCGAGTCGAGTCCAGTCTCGAGTCGAGTCGATTTCAGTCTCGGGTCGAGTCGAATCCAGTCTCGAGTCGAGTCGAGTACAGTCTCGAGTCGTGTCCAGTCTCGAGTCGAGTCGAGTCGAGTACAGTCTCGAGTCGAGTCGAGTCCAGTCTCGGGTCGAGTCGAGTCCAGTCTCGAGTCGAGTGGAGTCCAGTCTCGAGTCGTGTCCAGTCTCGAGTCGAGTCGAGTCGAGTCCAGTCTCAAGTCGAGTCGAGTCCAGTCTCGAGTCGAGTCGAGTCCAGTCTCAAGTCGAGTCGATTTCAGTCTCGGGTCGAGTCGAGTCCAGTCTCGAGTCGAGTCGAGTCCAGTCTCAAGTCGAGTCGATTTCAGTCTCGGGTCGAGTCGAATCCAGTCTCGAGTCGAGTCGAGTACAGTCTCGAGTCGTGTCCAGTCTCGAGTCGAGTCGAGTCGAGTCCAGTCTCAAGTCGAGTCGAGTCCAGTCTCGAGTCGAGTCGAGTCCAGTCTCAAGTCGAGTCGATTCCAGTCTCGGGTCGAGTCGAATCCAGTCTCCAGTCGAGTCGAGTCCAGTCTCGAGTCGAGTCGAGTCCAGTCTCGTGTGGAGTCGAGTCCAGTCTCGAGTCGATTCGAGTCCAGTCTCGAGTCGAGTCTAGTCGAGTCCAGTCTCGAGTCGAGTCGATTTCAGTCTCGGGTCGAGTCGAATCCAGTCTCGAGTCGAGTCGAGTACAGTCTCGAGTCGTGTCCAGTCTCGAGTCGAGTCGAGTCGAGTCCAGTCTCAAGTCGAGTCGAGTCCAGTCTCGAGTCGAGTCGAGTCCAGTCGCGTGTGGAGTCGAGTCCAGTCTCGAGTCGATTCGAGTCCAGTCTCGAGTCGAGTCTAGTCGAGTCCAGTCTCGAGTCGAGTCGAGTCCAGTCTCGAGTCGAGTCGTTTCCAGTCGAGTCGAGTCCAGTCTCGAGTCGAGTCGAGTCCAGTCTCGAGTCGAGTGGAGTCCAGTCTCGAGTCGTGTCCAGTCTCGAGTCGAGTCGAGTCGAGTACAGTCTCGAGTCGAGTCGAGTCCAGTCTCGAGTCGATTCGAGTCCAGTCTCGAGTCGAGTCTAGTCGAGTCCAGTCTCGAGTCGAGTCGAGTCCAGTCTCGAGTCGAGTCGTTTCCAGTCGAGTCGAGTCCAGTTTCGAGTCGAGTGGAGTCCAGTCTCGAGTCGTGTCCAGTCTCGAGTCGAGTCGAGTCGAGTACAGTCTCGAGTCGAGTCGAGTCCAGTCTCGGGTCGAGTCGAGTCCAGTCTCGAGTCGAGTGGAGTCCAGTCTCGAGTCGTGTCCAGTCTCGAGTCGAGTCGAGTCGAGTCCAGTCTCAAGTCGAGTCGAGTCCAGTCTCGAGTCGAGTCGATTTCAGTCTCGGGTCGAGTCGAATCCAGTCTCGAGTCGAGTCGAGTACAGTCTCGAGTCGTGTCCAGTCTCGAGTCGAGTCGAGTCGAGTCCAGTCTCAAGTCGAGTCGAGTCCAGTCTCGAGTCGAGTCGAGTCCAGTCTCGTGTGGAGTCGAGTCCAGTCTCGAGTCGAGTCGAGTCCAGTCTCGAGTCGAGTGGAGTCCAGTCTCGAGTCGAGTCGAGTCCAGTCTCGTGTCGAGTCGTTTCCAGTCGAGTCGAGTCCAGTCTCGAGTCGAGTCGAGTCCAGTCTCGAGTCGAGTGGAGTCCAGTCTCGAGTCGTGTCCAGTCTCGAGTCGAGTCGAGTCGAGTACAGTCTCGAGTCGAGTCGAGTCCAGTCTCGGGTCGAGTCGAGTCCAGTCTCGAGTCGAGTCGAGTCGACTCCAGTCTCGAGTCGAGTCGAGTCGAGTCCAGTCTCGAGTCGAGTCGAGACCAGTCTCGAGTCGTGTCGATTCCAGTCTCGGGTCGAGTGGAGTCCAGTCTCGAGTCGTGTCCAGTCTCGTCTCGAGTCGAGTCGAGTCCAGTCTCGAGTCGAGTCGTGTCCAGTCGAGTCGAGTCCAGTCTCGAGTCGAGTCGAGTCCAGTCTCGAGTCGAGTGGAGTCCAGTCTCGAGTCGTGTCCAGTCTCGAGTCGAGTCGAGTCGAGTCCAGTCTTGAGTCGATTCGAGTCCAGTCTCGAGTCGAGTCGAGTCTAGTCTCAAGTCGAGTCGATTCCAGTCTCGGGTCGAGTCGAATCCAGTCTCGAGTCGAGTCGTGTACAGTCTCGGGTCGAGTCGAGTCCAGTCTCGAGTCGAGTCGAATCGAGTCCAGTCTCGAGTCGATTCGACTCCAGTCTCGAGTCGAGTCGAGTCCAGTCTCGAGTCGAGTCGAGTCCAGTCTCGAGTCGAGACGAGACCAGTCTCGAGTCGTGTCAATTCCAGTCTCGGGTCGAGTGGAGTCCAGTCTCGAGTCGTGTCCAGTCTCGAGTCGAGTCGAGTCGAGTCCAGTCTCGAGTTGAGTCGAGTTCAGTCTCGAGTCGAGTCGAGTCTATTCTCGAGTCGAGTCGAGTCGAGTCCAGTCCCGAGTCGAGTCGAGTCGAGTCCAGTCTCGAGTCGAGTCGAGTCCAGTCTCGAGTCGAGTCGAGTCCAGTCTCAAGTCGAGTCGATTCCAGTCTCGGGTCGAGTCGAATCCAGTCTCGAGTCGAGTCGAGTCCAGTCTCGAGTCGAGTCGAGTCCAGTCTTGAGTCGATTCGAGTCCAGTCTCGAGTCGAGTCGAGTCCAGTCTCAAGTCGAGTCGATTCCAGTCTCGGGTCGAGTCGAATCCAGTCTCGAGTCGAGTCGTGTACAGTCTCGGGTCGAGTCGAGTCCAGTCTCGAGTCGAGTCGAATCGAGTCCAGTCTCGAGTCGATTCGACTCCAGTCTCGAGTCGAGTCGAGTCCAGTCTCGAGTCGTGTCGATTCCAGTCTCGAGTCGAGTGGAGTCCAGTCTCGAGTCGAGTCGAGTCGAGTCCAGTCTCAAGTCGAGTCGAGTCCAGTCTCGAGTCGAGTCGAGTCCAGTCTCGGGTGGAGTCGAGTCCAGTCTCGAGTCGATTCGAGTCCAGTCTCGAGTCGAGTCTAGTCGAGTCCAGTCTCGAGTCGAGTCGAGTCCAGTCTCGAGTCGAGTCGTTTCCAGTCGAGTCGAGTCCAGTCTCGAGTCGAGTCGAGTCCAGTCTCGAGTCGAGTGGAGTCCAGTCTCGAGTCGTGTCCAGTCTCGAGTCGAGTCGAGTCGAGTACAGTCTCGAGTCGAGTCGAGTCCAGTCTCGGGTCGAGTCGAGTCCAGTCTCGAGTCGAGTCGAATCGAGTCCAGTCTCGAGTCGAGTCGAGTCGAGTCCAGTCTCGAGTCGAGTCGAGTCCAGTCTCGAGTCGAGTCGAGTCCAGTCTCAAGTCGAGTCGATTCCAGTCTCGGGTCGAGTCGAGTCCAGTCTCGAGTCGAGTCAAGTCGAGTACAGTCTCGAGTCGAGTCGAGTCCAGTCTCGGGTCGAGTCGAGTCCAGTCTCGGGTCGAGTCGAGTCCAGTCTCGAGTCGAGTCGAGTCGAGTACAGTCTCGAGTCGAGTCGAGTCCAGTCTCGGGTCGAGTCGAGTCCAGTCTCGAGTCGAGTCGAATCGAGTCTCGAGTCGAGTCGAATCGAGTCCAGTCTCGAGTCGATTCGAGTCCAGTCTCGAGTCGAGTCGAGTCGAGTCCAGTCTCGTGTCGAGTCGAGTCGAGTCCAGTCTCGAGTCGAGTCGAGTCCAGTCTCGAGTCGAGTCGAGTCCAGTCTCGAGTCGAGTCGACTCCAGTCTCGAGTCGAGTCGAGTCGAGTCCAGTCTCGAGTCGAGTCGAGACCAGTCTCGAGTCGTGTCGATTCCAGTCTCGGGTCGAGTGGAGTCCAGTCTCGAGTCGTGTCCAGTCTCGAGTCGAGTCGAGTCGAGTCCAGTCTCGAGTCGAGTCGTGTCCAGTCGAGTCGAGTCCAGTCTCGAGTCGAGTCGAGTCCAGTCTCGAGTCGAGTGGAGTCCAGTCTCGAGTCGTGTCCAGTCTCGAGTCGAGTCGAGTCGAGTCCAGTCTTGAGTCGATTCGAGTCCAGTCTCGAGTCGAGTCGAGTCTAGTCTCAAGTCGAGTCGATTCCAGTCTCGGGTCGAGTCGAATCCAGTCTCGAGTCGAGTCGTGTACAGTATCGGGTCGAGTCGAGTCCAGTCTCGAGTCGAGTCGAATCGAGTCCAGTCTCGAGTCGATTCGACTCCAGTCTCGAGTCGAGTCGAGTCCAGTCTCGAGTCGAGTCGAGTCCAGTCTCGAGTCGAGACGAGACCAGTCTCGAGTCGTGTCAATTCCAGTCTCGGGTCGAGTGGAGTCCAGTCTCGAGTCGTGTCCAGTCTCGAGTCGAGTCGAGTCGAGTCCAGTCTCGAGTTGAGTCGAGTTCAGTCTCGAGTCGAGTCGAGTCTAAACTCGAGTCGAGTCGAGTCGAGTCCAGTCCAGTCTCGAGTCGAGTCGAGTCCATTCTCGAGTCGAGTCGAGTCCAGTCTCAAGTCGAGTCGATTCCAGTCTCGGTTCGAGTCGAATCCAGTCTCGAGTCGAGTCGAGTCCAGTCTCGAGTCGAGTCGAGTCCAGTCTTGAGTCGATTCGAGTCCAGTCTCGAGTCGAGTCGAGTCCAGTCTCAAGTCGAGTCGATTCCAGTCTCGGGTCGAGTCGAATCCAGTCTCGAGTCGAGTCGTGTACAGTCTCGGGTCGAGTCGAGTCCAGTCTCGAGTCGAGTCGAATCGACTCGAGACTGGACTCGATTCGACTCCAGTCTCGAGTCGAGTCGAGTCCAGTCTCGAGTCGTGTCGATTCCAGTCTCGAGTCGAGTGGAGTCCAGTCTCGAGTCGTGTCCAGTCTCGAGTCGTGTCCAGTCTCGAGTCGAGTCGAGTCGAGTCCAGTCTCAAGTCGAGTCGAGTCCAGTCTCGAGTCGAGTCGAGTCCAGTCTCGTGTGGAGTCGAGTCCAGTCTCGAGTCGATTCGAGTCCAGTCTCGAGTCGAGTCTAGTCGAGTCCAGTCTCGAGTCGAGTCGAGTCCAGTCTCGAGTCGAGTCGTTTCCAGTCGAGTCGAGTCCAGTCTCGAGTCGAGTCGAGTCCAGTCTCGAGTCGAGTGGAGTCCAGTCTCGAGTCGTGTCCAGTCTCGAGTCGAGTCGAGTCGAGTACAGTCTCGAGTCGAGTCGAGTCCAGTCTCGGGTCGAGTCGAGTCCAGTCTCGAGTCGAGTCGAATCGAGTCCAGTCTCGAGTCGAGTCGAGTCGAGTCCAGTCTCGAGTCGAGTCGAGTCGAGTCCAGTCTCAAGTCGAGTCGATTCCAGTCTCGGGTCGAGTCGAGTCCAGTCTCGAGTCGAGTCGAGTCCAGTCTCAAGTC
Source organism: Pemphredon lugubris (assembly GCA_933228935.1). NCBI lineage: Eukaryota > Metazoa > Arthropoda > Insecta > Hymenoptera > Crabronidae > Pemphredon > Pemphredon lugubris. The sequence goes on along the minus strand of OW121816.1, from coordinate 17,548,204 downwards.
GAGTCGATTCCAGTCTCGGGTCGAGTCGAGTCCAGTCTCGAGTAGAGTCGAGTCGAGTCCAGTCTCTAGTCGATTCAAGTCCAGACTCGAGTCGAGTCGAGACCACTCTCGAGTCGAGTCGAGTCGAGTCGAGTCGAGTCCAGTCTCGAGTCGATTCGAGTCCAGTCTCGAGTCGAGTCGCGTTCAGTCTCAAGTCGAGTCGATTCCAGTCTCGGGTCGAGTCGAATCCAGTCTCCAGTCGAGTCGAGTCCAGTCTCGAGTCGAGTCGAGTCCAGTCTCGTGTGGAGTCGAGTCCAGTCTCGAGTCGATTCGAGTCCAGTCTCGAGTCGAGTCGCGTTCAGTCTCAAGTCGAGTCGATTCCAGTCTCGGGTCGAGTCGAATCCAGTCTCCAGTCGAGTCGAGTCCAGTCTCGAGTCGAGTCGAGTACAGTCTCGAGTCGTGTCCAGTCTCGAGTCGAGTCGAGTCGAGTCCAGTCTCAAGTCGAGTCGATTTCAGTCTCGGGTCGAGTCGAGTCCAGTCTCGAGTCGAGTCGAGTCCAGTCTCAAGTCGAGTCGATTTCAGTCTCGGGTCGAGTCGAATCCAGTCTCGAGTCGAGTCGAGTACAGTCTCGAGTCGTGTCCAGTCTCGAGTCGAGTCGAGTCGAGTCCAGTCTCAAGTCGAGTCGAGTCCAGTCTCGAGTCGAGTCGAGTCCAGTCTCAAGTCGAGTCGATTCCAGTCTCGGGTCGAGTCGAATCCAGTCTCCAGTCGAGTCGAGTCCAGTCTCGAGTCGAGTCGAGTCCAGTCTCGTGTGGAGTCGAGTCCAGTCTCGAGTCGATTCGAGTCCAGTCTCGAGTCGAGTCTAGTCGAGTCCAGTCTCGAGTCGAGTCGATTTCAGTCTCGGGTCGAGTCGAATCCAGTCTCGAGTCGAGTCGAGTACAGTCTCGAGTCGTGTCCAGTCTCGAGTCGAGTCGAGTCGAGTCCAGTCTCAAGTCGAGTCGAGTCCAGTCTCGAGTCGAGTCGAGTCCAGTCTCGTGTGGAGTCGAGTCCAGTCTCGAGTCGATTCGAGTCCAGTCTCGAGTCGAGTCTAGTCGAGTCCAGTCTCGAGTCGAGTCGAGTCCAGTCTCGAGTCGAGTCGTTTCCAGTCGAGTCGAGTCCAGTCTCGAGTCGAGTCGAGTCCAGTCTCGAGTCGAGTGGAGTCCAGTCTCGAGTCGTGTCCAGTCTCGAGTCGAGTCGAGTCGAGTACAGTCTCGAGTCGAGTCGAGTCCAGTCTCGGGTCGAGTCGAGTCCAGTCTCGAGTCGAGTCGAATCGAGTCCAGTCTCGAGTCGAGTCGAGTCGAGTCCAGTCTCGAGTCGAGTCGAGTCCAGTCTCGAGTCGAGTCGAGTCCAGTCTCAAGTCGAGTCGATTCCAGTCTCGGGTCGAGTCGAGTCCAGTCTCGAGTCGAGTCAAGTCGAGTACAGTCTCGAGTCGAGTCGAGTCCAGTCTCGGGTCGAGTCGAGTCCAGTCTCGGGTCGAGTCGAGTCCAGTCTCGAGTCGAGTCGAGTCGAGTACAGTCTCGAGTCGAGTCGAGTCCAGTCTCGGGTCGAGTCGAGTCCAGTCTCGAGTCGAGTCGAATCGAGTCTCGAGTCGAGTCGAGTCGATTCCAGTCTCGGGTCGAGTCGAGTCCAGTCTCGAGTCGAGTCAAGTCGAGTACAGTCTCGAGTCGAGTCGAGTCCAGTCTCGGGTCGAGTCGAGTCCAGTCTCGAGTCGAGTCGAATCGAGTCTCGAGTCGAGTCGAGTCGAGTCCAGTCTCGAGTCGAGTCGAGTCCAGTCTCGAGTCGAGTCGAGTCCAGTCTCGAGTCGAGTCGACTCCAGTCTCGAGTCGAGTCGAGTCGAGTCCAGTCTCGAGTCGAGTCGAGACCAGTCTCGAGTCGTGTCGATTCCAGTCTCGGGTCGAGTGGAGTCCAGTCTCGAGTCGTGTCCAGTCTCGAGTCGAGTCGAGTCGAGTCCAGTCTCGAGTCGAGTCGTGTCCAGTCGAGTCGAGTCCAGTCTCGAGTCGAGTCGAGTCCAGTCTCGAGTCGAGTGGAGTCCAGTCTCGAGTCGTGTCCAGTCTCGAGTCGAGTCGAGTCGAGTCCAGTCTTGAGTCGATTCGAGTCCAGTCTCGAGTCGAGTCGAGTCTAGTCTCAAGTCGAGTCGATTCCAGTCTCGGGTCGAGTCGAATCCAGTCTCGAGTCGAGTCGTGTACAGTCTCGGGTCGAGTCGAGTCCAGTCTCGAGTCGAGTCGAATCGAGTCCAGTCTCGAGTCGATTCGACTCCAGTCTCGAGTCGAGTCGAGTCCAGTCTCGAGTCGAGTCGAGTCCAGTCTCGAGTCGAGACGAGACCAGTCTCGAGTCGGGTCAATTCCAGTCTCGGGTCGAGTGGAGTCCAGTCTCGAGTCGTGTCCAGTCTCGAGTCGAGTCGAGTCGAGTCCAGTCTCGAGTTGAGTCGAGTTCAGTCTCGAGTCGAGTCGAGTCTAAACTCGAGTCGAGTCGAGTCGAGTCCAGTCCCGAGTCGAGTCGAGTCGAGTCCAGTCTCGAGTCGAGTCGAGTCCAGTCTCGAGTCGAGTCGCGTTCAGTCTCAAGTCGAGTCGATTCCAGTCTCGGGTCGAGTCGAATCCAGTCTCCAGTCGAGTCGAGTCCAGTCTCGAGTCGAGTCGAGTCCAGTCTCGTGTGGAGTCGAGTCCAGTCTCGAGTCGATTCGAGTCCAGTCTCGAGTCGAGTCGCGTTCAGTCTCAAGTCGAGTCGATTCCAGTCTCGGGTCGAGTCGAATCCAGTCTCGAGTCGAGTCGAGTCCAGTCTCGAGTCGAGTCGAGTACAGTCTCGAGTCGTGTCCAGTCTCGAGTCGAGTCGAGTCGAGTCCAGTCTCAAGTCGAGTCGATTTCAGTCTCGGGTCGAGTCGAGTCCAGTCTCGAGTCGAGTCGAGTCCAGTCTCAAGTCGAGTCGATTTCAGTCTCGGGTCGAGTCGAATCCAGTCTCGAGTCGAGTCGAGTACAGTCTCGAGTCGTGTCCAGTCTCGAGTCGAGTCGAGTCGAGTCCAGTCTCAAGTCGAGTCGAGTCCAGTCTCGAGTCGAGTCGAGTCCAGTCTCAAGTCGAGTCGATTCCAGTCTCGGGTCGAGTCGAATCCAGTCTCCAGTCGAGTCGAGTCCAGTCTCGAGTCGAGTCGAGTCCAGTCTCGTGTGGAGTCGAGTCCAGTCTCGAGTCGATTCGAGTCCAGTCTCGAGTCGAGTCTAGTCGAGTCCAGTCTCGAGTCGAGTCGATTTCAGTCTCGGGTCGAGTCGAATCCAGTCTCGAGTCGAGTCGAGTACAGTCTCGAGTCGTGTCCAGTCTCGAGTCGAGTCGAGTCGAGTCCAGTCTCAAGTCGAGTCGAGTCCAGTCTCGAGTCGAGTCGAGTCCAGTCTCGTGTGGAGTCGAGTCCAGTCTCGAGTCGATTCGAGTCCAGTCTCGAGTCGAGTCTAGTCGAGTCCAGTCTCGAGTCGAGTCGAGTCCAGTCTCGAGTCGAGTCGTTTCCAGTCGAGTCGAGTCCAGTCTCGAGTCGAGTCGAGTCCAGTCTCGAGTCGAGTGGAGTCCAGTCTCGAGTCGTGTCCAGTCTCGAGTCGAGTCGAGTCGAGTACAGTCTCGAGTCGAGTCGAGTCCAGTCTCGGGTCGAGTCGAGTCCAGTCTCGAGTCGAGTCGAATCGAGTCCAGTCTCGAGTCGAGTCGAGTCGAGTCCAGTCTCGAGTCGAGTCGAGTCCAGTCTCGAGTCGAGTCGAGTCCAGTCTCAAGTCGAGTCGATTCCAGTCTCGGGTCGAGTCGAGTCCAGTCTCGAGTCGAGTCAAGTCGAGTACAGTCTCGAGTCGAGTCGAGTCCAGTCTCGGGTCGAGTCGAGTCCAGTCTCGGGTCGAGTCGAGTCCAGTCTCGAGTCGAGTCGAGTCGAGTACAGTCTCGAGTCGAGTCGAGTCCAGTCTCGGGTCGAGTCGAGTCCAGTCTCGAGTCGAGTCGAATCGAGTCTCGAGTCGAGTCGAATCGAGTCCAGTCTCGAGTCGATTCGAGTCCAGTCTCGAGTCGAGTCGAGTCGAGTCCAGTCTCGAGTCGAGTCGAGTCGAGTCCAGTCTCGAGTCGAGTCGAGTCCAGTCTCGAGTCGAGTCGAGTCCAGTCTCGAGTCGAGTCGACTCCAGTCTCGAGTCGAGTCGAGTCGAGTCCAGTCTCGAGTCGAGTCGAGACCAGTCTCGAGTCGTGTCGATTCCAGTCTCGGGTCGAGTGGAGTCCAGTCTCGAGTCGTGTCCAGTCTCGAGTCGAGTCGAGTCGAGTCCAGTCTCGAGTCGAGTCGTGTCCAGTCGAGTCGAGTCCAGTCTCGAGTCGAGTCGAGTCCAGTCTCGAGTCGAGTGGAGTCCAGTCTCGAGTCGTGTCCAGTCTCGAGTCGAGTCGAGTCGAGTCCAGTCTTGAGTCGATTCGAGTCCAGTCTCGAGTCGAGTCGAGTCTAGTCTCAAGTCGAGTCGATTCCAGTCTCGGGTCGAGTCGAATCCAGTCTCGAGTCGAGTCGTGTTCAGTCTCGGGTCGAGTCGAGTCCAGTCTCGAGTCGAGTCGAATCGAGTCCAGTCTCGAGTCGATTCGACTCCAGTCTCGAGTCGAGTCGAGTCCAGTCTCGAGTCGAGTCGAGTCCAGTCTCGAGTCGAGACGAGACCAGTCTCGAGTCGTGTCAATTCCAGTCTCGGGTCGAGTGGAGTCCAGTCTCGAGTCGTGTCCAGTCTCGAGTCGAGTCGAGTCGAGTCCAGTCTCGAGTTGAGTCGAGTTCAGTCTCGAGTCGAGTCGAGTCTAAACTCGAGTCGAGTCGAGTCGAGTCCAGTCCCGAGTCGAGTCGAGTCGAGTCCAGTCTCGAGTCGAGTCGAGTCCAGTCTCGAGTCGAGTCGAGTCCAGTCTCAAGTCGAGTCGATTCCAGTCTCGGTTCGAGTCGAATCCAGTCTCGAGTCGAGTCGAGTACAGTCTCGAGTCGAGTCGAGTCCAGTCTTGAGTCGATTCGAGTCCAGTCTCGAGTCGAGTCGAGTCCAGTCTCAAGTCGAGTCGATTCCAGTCTCGGGTCGAGTCGAATCCAGTCTCGAGTCGAGTCGTGTACAGTCTCGGGTCGAGTCGAGTCCAGTCTCGAGTCGAGTCGAATCGAGTCCAGTCTCGAGTCGAGTCGACTCCAGTCTCGAGTCGAGTCGAGTCCAGTCTCGAGTCGTGTCGATTCCAGTCTCGAGTCGAGTGGAGTCCAGTCTCGAGTCGTGTCCAGTCTCGAGTCGTGTCCAGTCTCGAGTCGAGTCGAGTCGGGTCCAGTCTCAAGTCGAGTCGAGTCCAGTCTCGAGTCGAGTCGAGTCCAGTCTCGTGTGGAGTCGAGTCCAGTCTCGAGTCGATTCGAGTCCAGTCTCGAGTCGAGTCTAGTCGAGTCCAGTCTCGAGTCGAGTCGAGTCCAGTCTCGAGTCGAGTCGTTTCCAGTCGAGTCGAGTCCAGTCTCGAGTCGAGTCGAGTCCAGTCTCGAGTCGAGTGGAGTCCAGTCTCGAGTCGTGTCCAGTCTCGAGTCGAGTCGAGTCGAGTACAGTCTCGAGTCGAGTCGAGTCCAGTCTCGGGTCGAGTCGAGTCCAGTCTCGAGTCGAGTCGAATCGAGTCCAGTCTCGAGTCGAGTCGAGTCGAGTCCAGTCTCGAGTCGAGTCGAGTCCAGTCACGAGTCGAGTCGAGTCCAGTCTCAAGTCGAGTCGATTCCAGTCTCGGGTCGAGTCGAGTCCAGTCTCGAGTCGAGTCGAGTCCAGTCTCAAGTCGAGTCGATTCCAGTCTCGGGTCGAGTCGAGTCCAGTCTCGAGTAGAGTCGAGTCGAGTCCAGTCTCTAGTCGATTCAAGTCCAGACTCGAGTCGAGTCGAGACCACTCTCGAGTCGAGTCGAGTCGAGTCGAGTCGAGTCCAGTCTCGAGTCGATTCGAGTCCAGTCTCGAGTCGAGTCGCGTTCAGTCTCAAGTCGAGTCGAGTCCAGTCTCGGGTCGAGACGAATCCAGTCTCCAGTCGAGTCGAGTCCAGTCTCGAGTCGAGTCGAGTCCAGTCTCGTGTGGAGTCGAGTCCAGTCTCGAGTCGATTCGAGTCCAGTCTCGAGTCGAGTCGAGTTCAGTCTCAAGTCGAGTCGATTCCAGTCTCGGGTCGAGTCGAATCCAGTCTCCAGTCGAGTCGAGTCCAGTCTCGAGTCGAGTCGAGTACAGTCTCGAGTCGTGTCCAGTCTCGAGTCGAGTCGAGTCGAGTCCAGTCTCTAGTCGAGTCGAGTCCAGTCTCGAGTCGAGTCGAGTCCAGTCTCAAGTCGAGTCGATTCCAGTCTCGGGTCGAGTCGAATCCAGTCTCCAGTCGAGTCGAGTCCAGTCTCGAGTCGAGTCGAGTCCAGTCTCGTGTGGAGTCGAGTCCAGTCTCGAGTCGATTCGAGTCCAGTCTCGAGTCGAGTCTAGTCGAGTCCAGTCTCGAGTCGAGTCGATTTCAGTCTCGGGTCGAGTCGAATCCAGTCTCGAGTCGAGTCGAGTACAGTCTCGAGTCGTGTCCAGTCTCGAGTCGAGTCGAGTCGAGTCCAGTCTCAAGTCGAGTCGAGTCCAGTCACGAGTCGAGTCGAGTCCAGTCTCAAGTCGAGTCGATTCCAGTCTCGGGTCGAGTCGAATCCAGTCTCCAGTCGAGTCGAGTCCAGTCTCGAGTCGAGTCGAGTCCAGTCTCGTGTGGAGTCGAGTCCAGTCTCGAGTCGATTCGAGTCCAGTCTCGAGTCGAGTCTAGTCGAGTCCAGTCTCGAGTCGAGTCGATTTCAGTCTCGGGTCGAGTCGAATCCAGTCTCGAGTCGAGTCGAGTACAGTCTCGAGTCGTGTCCAGTCTCGAGTCGAGTCGAATCGAGTCCAGTCTCAAGTCGAGTCGAGTCCAGTCTCGAGTCGAGTCGAGTCCAGTCTCGTGTGGAGTCGAGTCCAGTCTCGAGTCGATTCGAGTCCAGTCTCGAGTCGAGTCTAGTCGAGTCCAGTCTCGAGTCGAGTCGAGTCCAGTCTCGAGTCGAGTCGTTTCCAGTCGAGTCGAGTCCAGTCTCGAGTCGAGTCGAGTCCAGTCTCGAGTCGAGTGGAGTCCAGTCTCGAGTCGTGTCCAGTCTCGAGTCGAGTCGAGTCGAGTACAGTCTCGAGTCGAGTCGAGTCCAGTCTCGGGTCGAGTCGAGTCCAGTCTCGAGTCGAGTGGAGTCCAGTCTCGAGTCGTGTCCAGTCTCGAGTCGAGTCGAGTCGAGTCCAGTCTCGGGTCGAGTCGAGTCCAGTCTCGAGTCGAGTCGAATCGAGTCTCGAGTCGAGTCGAATCGAGTCCAGTCTCGAGTCGATTCGAGTCCAGTCTCGAGTCGAGTCGAGTCGAGTCCAGTCTCGAGTCGAGTCGAGTCGAGTCCAGTCTCGAGTCGAGTCGAGTCCAGTCTCGAGTCGAGTCGACTCCAGTCTCGAGTCGAGTCGAGTCGAGTCCAGTCTCGAGTCGAGTCGAGACCAGTCTCGAGTCGTGTCGATTCCAGTCTCGGGTCGAGTGGAGTCCAGTCTCGAGTCGTGTCCAGTCTCGAGTCGAGTCGAGTCGAGTCCAGTCTCGAGTCGAGTCGTGTCCAGTCGAGTCGAGTCCAGTCTCGAGTCGAGTCGAGTCCAGTCTCGAGTCGAGTGGAGTCCAGTCTCGAGTCGTGTCCAGTCTCGAGTCGAGTCGAGTCGAGTCCAGTCTTGAGTCGATTCGAGTCCAGTCTCGAGTCGAGTCGAGTCTAGTCTCAAGTCGAGTCGATTACAGTCTCGGGTCGAGTCGAATCCAGTCTCGAGTCGAGTCGTGTACAGTCTTGGGTCGAGTCGAGTCCAGTCTCGAGTCGAGTCGAATCGAGTCCAGTCTCGAGTCGATTCGACTCCAGTCTCGAGTCGAGTCGAGTCCAGTCTCGAGTCGAGTCGAGTCCAGTCTCGAGTCGAGACGAGACCAGTCTCGAGTCGTGTCAATTCCAGTCTCGGGTCGAGTGGAGTCCAGTCTCGAGTCGTGTCCAGTCTCGAGTCGAGTCGAGTCGAGTCCAGTCTCGAGTTGAGTCGAGTTCAGTCTCGAGTCGAGTCGAGTCTAAACTCGAGTCGAGTCGAGTCGAGTCCAGTCCCGAGTCGAGTCGAGTCGAGTCCAGTCTCGAGTCGAGTCGAGTCCAGTCTCGAGTCGAGTCGAGTCCAGTCTCAAGTCGAGTCGATTCCAGTCTCGGTTCGAGTCGAATCCAGTCTCGAGTCGATTCGAGTCCAGTCTCGAGTCGAGTCGCGTTCAGTCTCAAGTCGAGTCGATTCCAGTCTCGGGTCGAGTCGAGTCCAGTCTCGAGTCGAGTCGTGTCCAGTCGAGTCGAGTCCAGTCTGCAGTCGAGTCGAGTCCAGTCTCGAGTCGAGTGGAGTCCAGTCTCGAGTCGTGTCCAGTCTCGAGTCGAGTCGAGTCGAGTCCAGTCTCAAGTCGAGTCGAGTCCAGTCTCGAGTCGAGTCGAGTCCAGTCTCAAGTCGAGTCGATTTCAGTCTCGGGTCGAGTCGAATCCAGTCTCGAGTCGAGTCGAGTACAGTCTCGAGTCGTGTCCAGTCTCGAGTCGAGTCGAGTCGAGTGCAGTCTCAAGTCGAGTCGAGTCCAGTCTCGAGTCGAGTCGAGTCCAGTCTCAAGTCGAGTCGATTCCAGTCTCGGGTCGAGTCGAATCCAGTCTCCAGTCGAGTCGAGTCCAGTCTCGAGTCGAGTCGAGTCCAGTCTCGTGTCGAGTCGAGTCCAGTCTCGAGTCGATTCGAGTCCAGTCTCGAGTCGAGTCTAGTCGAGTCCAGTCTCGAGTCGAGTCGAGTCCAGTCTCGAGTCGAGTCGTTTCCAGTCGAGTCGAGTCCAGTCTCGAGTCGAGTCGAGTCCAGTCTCGAGTCGAGTGGAGTCCAGTCTCGAGTCGTGTCCAGTCTCGAGTCGAGTCGAGTCGAGTACAGTCTCGAGTCGAGTCGAGTCCAGTCTCGGGTCGAGTCGAGTCCAGTCTCGAGTCGAGTCGAATCGAGTCCAGTCTCGAGTCGAGTCGAGTCCAGTCTCGAGTCGAGAGAAGTCCAGTCTCGAGTCGGGTCCAGTCTCGAGTCGAGTCGAGTCGAGTCCAGTCTCGAGTCGAGTCGAGTCCAGTCTCGAGTCGAGTCGAGTCCAGTCTCAAGTCGAGTCGATTCCAGTCTCGGGTCGAGTCGAGTCCAGTCGAGTACAGTCTCGAGTCGAGTCGAGTCCAGTCTCGGGTCGAGTCGAGTCGAGTCCAGTCTTGAGTCGATTCGAGTCCAGTCTCGAGTCGAGTCGAGTCCAGTCTCAAGTCGAGTCGATTCCAGTCTCGGGTCGAGTCGAATCCAGTCTCGAGTCGAGTCGAGTACAGTCTCGAGTCGTGTCCAGTCTCGAGTCGAGTCGAATCGAGTCCAGTCTCAAGTCGAGTCGAGTCCAGTCTCGAGTCGAGTCGAGTCCAGTCTCGTGTGGAGTCGAGTCCAGTCTCGAGTCGATTCGAGTCCAGTCTCGAGTCGAGTCTAGTCGAGTCCAGTCTCGAGTCGAGTCGTGTCCAGTCTCGAGTCGAGTCGTTTCCAGTCGAGTCGAGTCCAGTCTCGAGTCGAGTCGAGTCCAGTCTCGAGTCGAGTGGAGTCCAGTCTCGAGTCGTGTCCAGTCTCGAGTCGAGTCGAGTCGAGTCCAGTCTTGAGTCGATTCGAGTCCAGTCTCGAGTCGAGTGGAGTCCAGTCTCGAGTCGTGTCCAGTCTCGAGTCGAGTCGAGTCGAGTACAGTCTCGAGTCGAGTCGAGTCCAGTCTCGGGTCGAGTCGAGTCCAGTCTCGAGTCGAGTGGAGTCCAGTCTCGAGTCGTGTCCAGTCTCGAGTCGAGTCGAGTCGAGTCCAGTCTCAAGTCGAGTCGAGTCCAGTCTCGAGTCGAGTCGAGTCCAGTCTCAAGTCGAGTCGATTTCAGTCTCGGGTCGAGTCGAGTCCAGTCTCGAGTCGAGTCGAGTCCAGTCTCAAGTCGAGTCGATTTCAGTCTCGGGTCGAGTCGAATCCAGTCTCGAGTCGAGTCGAGTACAGTCTCGAGTCGTGTCCAGTCTCGAGTCGAGTCGAGTCGAGTCCAGTCTCAAGTCGAGTCGAGTCCAGTCTCGAGTCGAGTCGAGTCCAGTCTCAAGTCGAGTCGATTCCAGTCTCGGGTCGAGTCGAATCCAGTCTCCAGTCGAGTCGAGTCCAGTCTCGAGTCGAGTCGAGTCCAGTCTCGTGTGGAGTCGAGTCCAGTCTCGAGTCGATTCGAGTCCAGTCTCGAGTCGAGTCTAGTCGAGTCCAGTCTCGAGTCGAGTCGATTTCAGTCTCGGGTCGAGTCGAATCCAGTCTCGAGTCGAGTCGAGTACAGTCTCGAGTCGTGTCCAGTCTCGAGTCGAGTCGAGTCGAGTCCAGTCTCAAGTCGAGTCGAGTCCAGTCTCGAGTCGAGTCGAGTCCAGTCTCGTGTGGAGTCGAGTCCAGTCTCGAGTCGATTCGAGTCCAGTCTCGAGTCGAGTCGAGTCGAGTCCAGTCTCGAGTCGAGTCGAGTCCAGTCTCGAGTCGAGTCGTTTCCAGTCGAGTCGAGTCCAGTCTCGAGTCGAGTCGAGTCCAGTCTCGAGTCGAGTGGAGTCCAGTCTCGAGTCGTGTCCAGTCTCGAGTCGAGTCGAGTCGAGTACAGTCTCGAGTCGAGTCGAGTCCAGTCTCGGGTCGAGTCGAGTCCAGTCTCGAGTCGAGTCGAATCGAGTCCAGTCTCGAGTCGAGTCGAGTCGAGTCCAGTCTCGAGTCGAGTCGAGTCCAGTCTCGAGTCGAGTCGAGTCCAGTCTCGAGTCGAGTCGTGTCCAGTCGAGTCGAGTCCAGTCTGCAGTCGAGTCGAGTCCAGTCTCGAGTCGAGTGGAGTCCAGTCTCGAGTCGTGTCCAGTCTCGAGTCGAGTCGAGTCGAGTCCAGTCTCAAGTCGAGTCGAGTCCAGTCTCGAGTCGAGTCGAGTCCAGTCTCAAGTCGAGTCGATTTCAGTCTCGGGTCGAGTCGAATCCAGTCTCGAGTCGAGTCGAGTACAGTCTCGAGTCGTGTCCAGTCTCGAGTCGAGTCGAGTCGAGTCCAGTCTCAAGTCGAGTCGAGTCCAGTCTCGAGTCGAGTCGAGTCCAGTCTCAAGTCGAGTCGATTCCAGTCTCGGGTCGAGTCGAATCCAGTCTCCAGTCGAGTCGAGTCCAGTCTCGAGTCGAGTCGAGTCCAGTCTCGTGTCGAGTCGAGTCCAGTCTCGAGTCGATTCGAGTCCAGTCTCGAGTCGAGTCTAGTCGAGTCCAGTCTCGAGTCGAGTCGAGTCCAGTCTCGAGTCGAGTCGTTTCCAGTCGAGTCGAGTCCAGTCTCGAGTCGAGTCGAGTCCAGTCTCGAGTCGAGTGGAGTCCAGTCTCGAGTCGTGTCCAGTCTCGAGTCGAGTCGAGTCGAGTACAGTCTCGAGTCGAGTCGAGTCCAGTCTCGGGTCGAGTCGAGTCCAGTCTCGAGTCGAGTCGAATCGAGTCCAGTCTCGAGTCGAGTCGAGTCCAGTCTCGAGTCGAGAGAAGTCCAGTCTCGAGTCGTGTCCAGTCTCGAGTCGAGTCGAGTCGAGTCCAGTCTCGAGTCGAGTCGAGTCCAGTCTCGAGTCGAGTCGAGTCCAGTCTCAAGTCGAGTCGATTCCAGTCTCGGGTCGAGTCGAGTCCAGTCTCGAGTCGAGTCAAGTCGAGTACAGTCTCGAGTCGAGTCGAGTCCAGTCTCGGGTCGAGTCGAGTCCAGTCTCGAGTCGAGTCGAGTCGAGTACAGTCTCGAGTCGAGTCGAGTCCAGTCTCGGGTCGAGTCGAGTCCAGTCTCGAGTCGAGTCGAATCGAGTCCAGTCTCGAGTCGATTCGAGTCCAGTCTCGAGTCGAGTCGAGTCGAGTCCAGTCTCGAGTCGAGTCGAGTCCAGTCTCGAGTCGAGTCGAGTCCAGTCTCGAGTCGAGTCAACTCCAGTCTCGAGTCGAGTCGAGTCGAGTCCAGTCTCGAGTCGAGTCGAGACCAGTCTCGAGTCGTGTCGATTCCAGTCTCGGGTCGAGTGGAGTCCAGTCTCGAGTTGTGTCCAGTCTCGAGTCGAGTCGAGTCGAGTCCAGTCTCGAGTCGAGTCGTGTCCAGTCGAGTCGAGTCCAGTCTCGAGTCGAGTCGAGTCCAGTCTCGAGTCGAGTGGAGTCCAGTCTCGAGTCGTGTCCAGTCTCGAGTCGAGTCGAGTCGAGTCCAGTCTTGAGTCGATTCGAGTCCAGTCTCGAGTCGAGTCGAGTCCAGTCTCAAGTCGAGTCGATTCCAGTCTCGGGTCGAGTCGAATCCAGTCTCGAGTCGAGTCGTGTACAGTCTCGGGTCGAGTCGAGTCCAGTCTCGAGTCGAGTCAAATCGAGTCCAGTCTCGAGTCGATTCGACTCCAGTCTCGAGTCGAGTCGAGTCCAGTCTCGAGTCGTGTCGAGTCGAGTCCAGTCTCAAGTCGAGTCGAGTCCAGTCTCGAGTCGAGTCGAGTCCAGTCTCAAGTCGAGTCGATTCCAGTCTCGGGTCGAGTCGAATCCAGTCTCCAGTCGAGTCGAGTCCAGTCTCGAGTCGAGTCGAGTCCAGTCTCGTGTGGAGTCGTGTCCAGTCTCGAGTCGAGTCGAGTCGAGTCCAGTCTCAAGTCGAGTCGAGTCCAGTCTCGAGTCGAGTCGAGTCCAGTCTCAAGTCGAGTCGATTCCAGTCTCGGGTCGAGTCGAATCCAGTCTCCAGTCGAGTCGAGTCCAGTCTCGAGTCGAGTCGAGTCCAGTCTCGTGTGGAGTCGAGTCCAGTCTCGAGTCGATTCGAGTCCAGTCTCGAGTCGAGTCTAGTCGAGTCCAGTCTCGAGTCGAGTCGAGTCCAGTCTCGAGTCGAGTCGTTTCCAGTCGAGTCGCGTCCAGTCTCGAGTCGTGTCGAGTCCAGTCTCGAGTCGAGTCGAGCCCAGTCTCGGGTCGAGTCGAGTCCAGTCTCGAGTCGTGTCGAGTCGAGTCCAGTCTCAAGTCGAGTCGAGTCCAGTCTCAAGTCGAGTCGATTCCAGTCTCGGGTCGAGTCGAATCCAGTCTCCAGTCGAGTCGAGTCCAGTCTCGAGTCGAGTCGAGTCCAGTCTCGTGTGGAGTCGTGTCCAGTCTCGAGTCGAGTCTAGTCGAGTCCAGTCTCGAGTCGAGTCGATTTCAGTCTCGGGTCGAGTCGAATCCAGTCTCGAGTCGAGTCGAGTACAGTCTCGTGTGGAGTCGAGTCCAGTCTCGAGTCGATTCGAGTCCAGTCTCGAGTCGAGTCTAGTCGAGTCCAGTCTCGAGTCGAGTCGAGTCCAGTCTCGAGTCGAGTCGTTTCCAGTCGAGTCGCGTCCAGTCTCGAGTCGTGTCGAGTCCAGTCTCGAGTCGAGTCGAGCCCAGTCTCGGGTCGAGTCGAGTCCAGTCTCGAGTCGAGTCGAGACCAGTCTCGAGTCGTGTCGATTCCAGTCTCGGGTCGAGTGGAGTCCAGTCTCGAGTTGTGTCCAGTCTCAAGTCGAGTCGAGTCGAGTCCAGTCTCGAGTCGAGTCGTGTCCAGTCGAGTCGAGTCCAGTCTCGAGTCGAGTCGAGTCCAGTCTCGAGTCGAGTGGAGTCCAGTCTCGAGTCGTGTCCAGTCTCGAGTCGAGTCGAGTCGAGTCCAGTCTTGAGTCGATTCGAGTCCAGTCTCGAGTCGAGTCGAGTCCAGTCTCAAGTCGAGTCGATTCCAGTCTCGGGTCGAGTCGAATCCAGTCTCGAGTCGAGTCGTGTACAGTCTCGGGTCGAGTCGAGTCCAGTCTCGAGTCGAGTCGAATCGAGTCCAGTCTCGAGTCGATTCGACTCCAGTCTCGAGTCGAGTCGAGTCCAGTCTCGAGTCGAGTCGAGTCCAGTCTCGAGTCGAGTCGAGACCAGTCTCGAGTCGTGTCGATTCCAGTCTCGAGTCGAGTGGAGTCCAGTCTCGAGTCGTGTCCAGTCTCGAGTCGAGTCGAGTCCAGTCTCGAGTCGAGTCGTGTCCAGTCGAGTCGAGTCCAGTCTCGAGTCGAGTCGAGTCCAGTCTCGAGTCGAGTGGAGTCCAGTCTCGAGTCGTGTCCAGTCTCGAGTCGAGTCGAGTCGAGTCCAGTCTCGAGTCGAGTCGAGTCCAGTCTCGAGTCGAGTCGAGTCCAATCTCGAATCGAGTCGAGTCGAGTCTCGGGTCCAGTCGAGTCCAGTCTCGAGTCGAGTTGAGTCGAGTCCAGTCTCGAGTCGAGTCCAGTCTCGAGTCGAGTCCAGTCTCGAGTCGAGTCCAGTCTCGAGTTGAGTCGAGTCCAGTCTCGAGTCGAGTCGAGCCTAATCTCGAGTCGAGTCGAGTCGAGTCCAGTCCCGAGTCGAGTCGAGTCGAGTCCAGTCTCGAGTCGAGTGGAGTCCAGTCTCGAGTCGTGTCCAGTCTCGAGTCGAGTCGAGTCGAGTCCAGTCTCGAGTCGAGTCGTGTCCAGTCGAGTCGAGTCCATTCTCGAGTCGAGTGGAGTCCAGTCTCGAGTCGTGTCGAGTCCAGTCTCAAGTCGAGTCGATTCCAGTCTCGGGTCGAGTCGAATCCAGTCTCGAGTCGAGTCGAGTCCAGTCTCGAGTCGAGTCGAGTCGAGTCCAGTCTCTAGTCGATTCAAGTCCAGACTCGAGTCGAGTCGAGACCACTCTCGAGTCGAGTCGAGTCGAGTCCAGTCTCGAGTTGAGTCGAGTTCAGTCTCGAGTCGAGTCGAGTCTAATCTCGAGTCGAGTCGAGTCGAGTCCAGTCTCGAGTCGAGTCGAGTCCAGTCTCGAGTCGAGTCGAGTCCAGTCTCAAGTCGAGTCGATTCCAGTCTCGGGTCGAGTCGAATCCAGTCTCGAGTCGAGTCGAGTCCAGTCTCGAGTCGAGTCGAGTCGAGTCCAGTCTCTAGTCGATTCAAGTCCAGACTCGAGTCGAGTCGAGACCACTCTCGAGTCGAGTCGAGTCGAGTCCAGTCTCGAGTTGAGTCGCGTCCAGTCTCGAGTTGAGTCGAGTTCAGTCTCGAGTCGAGTGGAGTCCAGTCTCGAGTCGTGTCCAATCTCGAGTCGAGTCGAGTCGAGTCCAGTCTCGAGTCGAGTCGTGTCCAGTCGAGTCGAGTCGAGTCCAGTCTCGAGTCGAGTCGAGTCCAGTCTCGAGTCGAGTCGAGTCCAGTCTCAAGTCGAGTCGATTCCAGTCTCGGGTCGAGTCGAGTCCAGTCTCGAGTCGAGTCGAGTCCAGTCTCAAGTCGAGTCGATTCCAGTCTCGGGTCGAGTCGAATCCAGTCTCGAGTCGAGTCGAGTCCAGTCTCGAGTCGAGTCGAGTCGAGTCCAGTCTCTAGTCGATTCAAGTCCAGACTCGAGTCGAGTCGAGACCACTCTCGAGTCGAGTCGAGTCGAGTCCAGTCTCGAGTCGATTCGAGTCCAGTCTCGAGTCGAGTCGCGTTCAGTCTCAAGTCGAGTCGATTCCAGTCTCGGGTCGAGTCGAGTCCAGTCTCGAGTTGAGTCGCGTCCAGTCTCGAGTCGTGTCGAGTCCAGTCTCGAGTCGAGTCGAGCCCAGTCTCGGGTCGAGTCGAGTCCAGTCTCGAGTCGATTCGAGTCCAGTCTCGAGTCGAGTCGAGTCGAGTCCAGTCTCGAGTCGAGTCGAGTCGAGTCCAGTCTCGAGTCGAGTCGAGTCCAGTCTCGAGTCGAGTCGAGTCCAGTCTCGAGTCGAGTCGACTCCAGTCTCGAGTCGATTCGAGACCAGTCTCGAGTCGTGTCAATTCCAGTCTCGGGTCGAGTGGAGTCCAGTCTCGAGTCGTGTCCAGTCTCGAGTCGAGTCGAGTCGAGTCCAGTCTCGAGTCGAGTCGTGTCCAGTCGAGTCGAGTCCAGTCTCCAGTCGAGTCGAGTCCAGTCTCGAGTCGAGTGGAGTCCAGTCTCGAGTCGTGTCCAGTCTCGAGTCGAGTCGAGTCGAGTCCAGTCTCAAGTCGAGTCGAGTCCAGTCTCGAGTCGAGTCGAGTCCAGTCTCAAGTCGAGTCGATTTCAGTCTCGGGTCGAGTCGAATCCAGTCTCGAGTCGAGTCGAGTACAGTCTCGAGTCGTGTCCAGTCACGAGTCGAGTCGAGTCGAGTCCAGTCTCGAGTCGAGTCGAGTCCAGTCTCGAGTCGAGTCGACTCCAGTCTCGAGTCGAGTCGAGTCGAGTCCAGTCGCGAGTCGAGTCGAGACCAGTCTCGAGTCGTGTCGATTCCAGTCTCGGGTCGAGTGGAGTCCAGTCTCGAGTTGTGTCCAGTCTCGAGTCGAGTCGAGTCGAGTCCAGTCTCGAGTCGAGTCGTGTCCAGTCGAGTCGAGTCCACTCTCCAGTCGAGTCGAGTCCAGTCTCGAGTCGAGTGGAGTCCAGTCTCGAGTCGGGTCCAGTCTCGAGTCGAGTCGAGTCGAGTCCAGTCTCAAGTCGAGTCGAGTCCAGTCTCGAGTCGAGTCGAGTCCAGTCTCAAGTCGAGTCGATTTCAGTCTCGGGTCGAGTCGAATCCAGTCTCGAGTCGAGTCGAGTGCAGTCTCGAGTCGTGTCCAGTCTCGAGTCGAGTCGAGTCGAGTCCAGTCTCGAGTCGAGTCGAGTCCAGTCTCGAGTCGAGTCGACTCCAGTCTCGAGTCGAGTCGAGTCGAGTCCAGTCGCGAGTCGAGTCGAGACCAGTCTCGAGTCGTGTCGATTCCAGTCTCGGGTCGAGTGGAGTCCAGTCTCGAGTCGTGTCCAGTCTCGAGTCGAGTCGAGTCGAGTCCAGTCTTGAGTCGATTCGAGTCCAGTCTCGAGTCGAGTCGAGTCCAGTCTCAAGTCGAGTCGATTTCAGTCTCGGGTCGAGTCGAATCCAGTCTCGAGTCGAGTCGATTCCAGTCTCGGGTCGAGTCGAATCCAGTCTCCAGTCGAGTCGAGTCCAGTCTCGTGTGGAGTCGAGTCCAGTCTCGAGTCGATTCGAGTCCAGTCTCGAGTCGAGTCTAGTCGAGTCCAGTCTCGAGTCGAGTCGATTTCAGTCTCGGGTCGAGTCGAATCCAGTCTCGAGTCGAGTCGAGTACAGTCTCGAGTCGTGTCCAGTCTCGAGTCGAGTCGAATCGAGTCCAGTCTCAAGTCGAGTCGAGTCCAGTCTCGAGTCGAGTCGAGTCCAGTCTCGTGTGGAGTCGAGTCCAGTCTCGAGTCGATTCGAGTCCAGTCTCGAGTCGAGTCTAGTCGAGTCCAGTCTCGAGTCGAGTCGAGTCCAGTCTCGAGTCGAGTCGTTTCCAGTCGAGTCGCGTCCAGTCTCGAGTCGTGTCGAGTCCAGTCTCGAGTCGAGTCGAGCCCAGTCTCGGGTCGAGTCGAGTCCACTCTCGAGTCGATTCGAGTCCAGTCTCGAGTCGAGTCGAGTCGAGTCCAGTCTCGAGTCGAGTCGAGTCGAGTCCAGTCTCGAGTTGAGTCGAGTCCAGTCTCGAGTCGAGTCGAGTCCAGTCTCGAGTCGAGTCGACTCCAGTCTCGAGTCGAGTCGAGACCAGTCTCGAGTCGAGTCGAGACCAGTCTCGAGTCGTGTCAATTCCAGTCTCGGGTCGAGTGGAGTCCAGTCTCGAGTCGTGTCCAGTCTCGAGTCGAGTCGAGTCGAGTCCAGTCTCGAGTCGAGTCGTGTCCAGTCGAGTCGAGTCCAGTCTCCAGTCGAGTCGAGTCCAGTCTCGAGTCGAGTGGAGTCCAGTCTCGAGTCGTGTCCAGTCTCGAGTCGAGTCGAGTCGAGTCCAGTCTCAAGTCGAGTCGAGTCCAGTCTCGAGTCGAGTCGAGTCCAGTCTCAAGTCGAGTCGATTTCAGTCTCGGGTCGAGTCGAATCCAGTCTCGAGTCGAGTCGAGTACAGTCTCGAGTCGTGTCCAGTCTCGAGTCGAGTCGAGTCGAGTCCAGTCTCAAGTCGAGTCGAGTCCAGTCTCGAGTCGAGTCGAGTCCAGTCTCAAGTCGAGTCGATTCCAGTCTCGGGTCGAGTCGAATCCAGTCTCCAGTCGAGTCGAGTCCAGTCTCGAGTCGAGTCGAGTCCAGTCTCGAGTCGAGTCGTTTCCAGTCGAGTCGAGTCCAGTCTCGAGTCGAGTCGAGTCCAGTCTCGAGTCGAGTGGAGTCCAGTCTCGAGTCGTGTCCAGTCTCGAGTCGAGTCGAGTCGAGTACAGTCTCGAGTCGAGTCGAGTCCAGTCTCGGGTCGAGTCGAGTCCAGTCTCGAGTCGAGTGGAGTCCAGTCTCGAGTCGAGTCGAGTCGAGTCCAGTCTCAAGTCGAGTCGAGTCCAGTCTCGAGTCGAGTCGAGTCCAGTCTCAAGTCGAGTCGATTTCAGTCTCGGGTCGAGTCGAATCCAGTCTCGAGTCGAGTCGAGTACAGTCTCGAGTCGTGTCCAGTCTCGAGTCGAGTCGAGTCGAGTCCAGTCTCAAGTCGAGTCGAGTCCAGTCTCGAGTCGAGTCGAGTCCAGTCTCAAGTCGAGTCGATTCCAGTCTCGGGTCGAGTCGAATCCAGTCTCCAGTCGAGTCGAGTCCAGTCTCGAGTCGAGTCGAGTCCAGTCTCGTGTGGAGTCGAGTCCAGTCTCGAGTCGATTCGAGTCCAGTCTCGAGTCGAGTCTAGTCGAGTCCAGTCTCGAGTCGAGTCGATTTCAGTCTCGGGTCGAGTCGAATCCAGTCTCGAGTCGAGTCGAGTACAGTCTCGAGTCGTGTCCAGTCTCGAGTCGAGTCGAGTCGAGTCCAGTCTCAAGTCGAGTCGAGTCCAGTCTCGAGTCGAGTCGAGTCCAGTCTCGTGTGGAGTCGAGTCCAGTCTCGAGTCGATTCGAGTCCAGTCTCGAGTCGAGTCTAGTCGAGTCCAGTCTCGAGTCGAGTCGAGTCCAGTCTCGAGTCGAGTCGTTTCCAGTCGAGTCGAGTCCAGTCTCGAGTCGAGTCGAGTCCAGTCTCGAGTCGAGTGGAGTCCAGTCTCGAGTCGTGTCCAGTCTCGTGTCGAGTCGAGTCGAGTACAGTCTCGAGTCGAGTCGAGTCCAGTCTCGGGTCGAGTCGAGTCCAGTCTCGAGTCGAGTCGAATCGAGTCCAGTCTCGAGTCGAGTCGAGTCCAGTCTCGAGTCGTGTCCAGTCTCGAGTCGAGTCGAGTCCAGTCTCGAGTCGAGTCGAGTCCAGTCTCAAGTCGAGTCGATTCCAGTCTCGGGTCGAGTCGAGTCCAGTCTCGAGTCGAGTCAAGTCGAGTACAGTCTCGAGTCGAGTCGAGTCCAGTCTCGGGTCGAGTCGAGTCCAGTCTCGGGTCGAGTCGAGTCCAGTCTCGAGTCGAGTCGAGTCGAGTACAGTCTCGAGTCGAGTCGAGTCCAGTCTCGGGTCGAGTCGAGTCCAGTCTCGAGTCGAGTCGAATCGAGTCCAGTCTCGAGTCGAGTCGAGTCGAGTCCAGTCTCGAGTCGAGTCGAGTCGAGTCCAGTCTCGAGTCGAGTCGAGTCCAGTCTCGAGTCGAGTCGAGTCCAGTCTCGAGTCGAGTCGAGTCGAGTCCAGTCTCGAGTCGAGTCGAGACCAGTCTCGAGTCGTGTCAATTCCAGTCTCGGGTCGAGTGGAGTCCAGTCTCGAGTCGTGTCCAGTCTCGAGTCGAGTCGAGTCGAGTCCAGTCTCGAGTCGAGTCGTGTCCAGTCGAGTCGAGTCCAGTCTCGAGTCGAGTCGAGTCCAGTCTCGAGTCGAGTGGAGTCCAGTCTCGAGTCGTGTCCAGTCTCGAGTCGAGTCGAGTCGAGTCCAGTCTTGAGTCGATTCGAGTCCAGTCTCGAGTCGAGTCGAGTCTAGTCTCAAGTCGAGTCGATTCCAGTCTCGGGTCGAGTCGAATCCAGTCTCGAGTCGAGTCGTGTACAGTCTCGGGTCGAGTCGAGTCCAGTCTCGAGTCGAGTCGAATCGAGTCCAGTCTCGAGTCGATTCGACTCCAGTCTCGAGTCGAGTCGAGTCCAGTCTCGAGTCGAGTCGAGTCCAGTCTCGAGTCGAGTCGAGACCAGTCTCGAGTCGTGTCAATTCCAGTCTCGGGTCGAGTGGAGTCCAGTCTCGAGTCGTGTCCAGTCTCGAGTCGAGTCGAGTCGAGTCCAGTCTCGAGTTGAGTCGAGTTCAGTCTCGAGTCGAGTCGAGTCTAATCTCGAGTCGAGTCGAGTCGAGTCCAGTCCCGAGTCGAGTCGAGTCGAGTCCAGTCTCGAGTCGAGTCGAGTCCAGTCTCGAGTCGAGTCGAGTCCAGTCTCAAGTCGAGTCGATTCCAGTCTCGGGTCGAGTCGAATCCAGTCTCGAGTCGAGTCGAGTCCAGTCTCGAGTCGAGTCGAGTCGAGTCCAGTCTCTAGTCGATTCAAGTCCAGACTCGAGTCGAGTCAAGACCACTCTCGAGTCGAGTCGAGTCGAGTCCAGTCTCGAGTCGATTCGAGTCCAGTCTCGAGTCGAGTCGCGTTCAGTCTCAAGTCGAGTCGATTCCAGTCTCGGGTCGAGTCGAGTCCAGTCTCGAGTCGAGTCGTGTCCAGTCGAGTCGAGTCCAGTCTGCAGTCGAGTCGAGTCCAGTCTCAAGTCGAGTCGAGTCCAGTCTCGAGTCGAGTCGAGTCCAGTCTCAAGTCGAGTCGATTTCAGTCTCGGGTCGAGTCGACTCCAGTCTCGAGTCGAGTCGAGTACAGTCTCGAGTCGTGTCCAGTCTCGAGTCGAGTCGAGTCGAGTCCAGTCTCAAGTCGAGTCGAGTCCAGTCTCGAGTCGAGTCGAGTCCAGTCTCAAGTCGAGTCGATTCCAGTCTCGGGTCGAGTCGAATCCAGTCTCCAGTCGAGTCGAGTCCAGTCTCGAGTCGAGTCGAGTCCAGTCTCGTGTCGAGTCGAGTCCAGTCTCGAGTCGATTCGAGTCCAGTCTCGAGTCGAGTCTAGTCGAGTCCAGTCTCGAGTCGAGTCGAGTCGAGTACAGTCTCGAGTCGAGTCGAGTCCAGTCTCGGGTCGAGTCGAGTCCAGTCTCGAGTCGAGTCGAATCGAGTCCAGTCTCGAGTCGAGTCGAGTCCAGTCTCGAGTCGAGAGAAGTCCAGTCTCGAGTCGTGTCCAGTCTCGAGTCGAGTCGAGTCGAGTCCAGTCTCGAGTCGAGTCGAGTCCAGTCTCGAGTCGAGTCGAGTCCAGTCTCAAGTCGAGTCGATTCCAGTCTCGGGTCGAGTCGAGTCCAGTCTCGAGTCGAGTCAAGTCGAGTACAGTCTCGAGTCGAGTCGAGTCCAGTCTCGGGTCGAGTCGAGTCCAGTCTCGAGTCGAGTCGAGTCGAGTACAGTCTCGAGTCGAGTCGAGTCCAGTCTCGGGTCGAGTCGAGTCCAGTCTCGAGTCGAGTCGAATCGAGTCCAGTCTCGAGTCGATTCGAGTCCAGTCTCGAGTCGAGTCGAGTCGAGTCCAGTCTCGAGTCGAGTCGAGTCCAGTCTCGAGTCGAGTCGAGTCCAGTCTCGAGTCGAGTCAACTCCAGTCTCGAGTCGAGTCGAGTCGAGTCCAGTCTCGAGTCGAGTCGAGACCAGTCTCGAGTCGTGTCGATTCCAGTCTCGGGTCGAGTGGAGTCCAGTCTCGAGTTGTGTCCAGTCTCGAGTCGAGTCGAGTCGAGTCGAGTCGAGTCCAGTCTCGAGTCGAGTCGAGTCCAGTCTCGAGTCGAGTGGAGTCCAGTCTCGAGTCGTGTCCAGTCTCGAGTCGAGTCGAGTCGAGTCCAGTCTTGAGTCGATTCGAGTCCAGTCTCGAGTCGAGTCGAGTCCAGTCTCAAGTCGAGTCGATTCCAGTCTCGGGTCGAGTCGAATCCAGTCTCGAGTCGAGTCGAGTACAGTCTCGTGTCGAGTCGAGTCCAGTCTCAAGTCGAGTCGATTCGAGTCCAGTCTCGAGTCGATTCGACTCCAGTCTCGAGTCGAGTCGAGTCCAGTCTCGAGTCGTGTCCAGTCTCGAGTCGAGTCGAGTCGAGTCCAGTCTCGAGTCGAGTCGTGTCCAGTCGAGTCGAGTCCAGTCTCGAGTCGAGTCGAGTCCAGTCTCGAGTCGAGTGGAGTCCAGTCTCGAGTCGTGTCCAGTCTCGAGTCGAGTCGAGTCGAGTCCAGTCTCGAGTCGAGTCGAGTCCAGTCTCGAGTCGAGTCGAGTCCAATCTCGAATCGAGTCGAGTCGAGTCTCGGGTCCAGTCGAGTCCAGTCTCGAGTCGAGTCGAGTCCAGTCTCGAGTCGAGTCGAGTCCAGTCTCGAGTCGAGTCCAGTCTCGAGTCGAGTCCAGTCTCGAGTTGAGTCGAGTTCAGTCTCGAGTCGAGTCGAGTCTAATCTCGAGTCGAGTCGAGTCGAGTCCAGTCCCGAGTCGAGTCGAGTCGAGTCCAGTCTCGAGTCGAGTGGAGTCCAGTCTCGAGTCGTGTCCAGTCTCGAGTCGAGTCGAGTCGAGTCCAGTCTCGAGTCGAGTCGTGTCCAGTCGAGTCGAGTCCATTCTCGAGTCGAGTGGAGTCCAGTCTCGAGTCGTGTCGAGTCCAGTCTCAAGTCGAGTCGATTCCAGTCTCGGGTCGAGTCGAATCCAGTCTCGAGTCGAGTCGAGTCGAGTCCAGTCTCTAGTCGATTCAAGTACAGACTCGAGTCGAGTCGAGACCACTCTCGAGTCGAGTCGAGTCCAGTCCCGAGTCGAGTCGAGTCGAGTCCAGTCTCGAGTCGAGTGGAGTCCAGTCTCGAGTCGTGTCCAGTCTCGAGTCGAGTCGAGTCGAGTCCAGTCTCGAGTCGAGTCGTGTCCAGTCGAGTCGAGTCGAGTCCAGTCTCGAGTCGAGTCGAGTCCAGTCTCGAGTCGAGTCGAGTCCAGTCTCAAGTCGAGTCGATTCCAGTCTCGGGTCGAGTCGAGTCCAGTCTCGAGTAGAGTCGAGTCGAGTCCAGTCTCTAGTCGATTCAAGTCCAGACTCGAGTCGAGTCGAGACCACTCTCGAGTCGAGTCGAGTCGAGTCGAGTCGAGTCCAGTCTCGAGTCGAGTCGCGTTCAGTCTCAAGTCGAGTCGAGTCCAGTCTCGAGTCGAGTCGAGTCCAGTCTCGAGTCGAGTCCAGTCTCGAGTTGAGTCGCGTCCAGTCTCGAGTCGTGTCGAGTCCAGTCTCGAGTCGAGTCGAACCCAGTCTCGGTTCGAGTCGATTCCAGTCTCAAGTCGATTCGAGTCCAGTCTCGAGTCGAGTCGAGTCGAGTCCAGTCTCGAGTCGAGTCGAGTCCAGTCTCGAGTCGAGTCGACTCCAATCTCGAGTCGAGTCGAGACCAGTCTCGAGTCATGTCAATTCCAGTCTCGGGTCGAGTGGAGTCCAGTCTCGAGTCGTGTCCAGTCTCGAGTCGAGTCGAGTCGAGTCCAGTGTCGAGTTGAGTCGAGTTCAGTCTCGAGTCGAGTCGAGTCGAGTCCAGTCTCGAGTTGAGTCGAGTTCAGTCTCGAGTCGAGTCGAGTCTAATCTCGAGTCGAGTCGAGTCGAGTCCAGTCCCGAGTCGAGTCGAGTCGAGTCCAGTCTCGAGTCGAGTCGAGTCGAGTCCAGTCTCGAGTCGAGTCGTGTCCAGTCGAGTCGAGTCCAGTCTCGAGTCGAGTCGAGTCCAGTCTCGAGTCGAGTGGAGTCCAGTCTCGAGTCGTGTCCAGTCTCGAGTCGAGTCTAGTCGAGTCCAGTCTCGAGTCGAGTCGAGTCCAGTCTCGAGTCGAGTCGAGTCCAGTCTCGAGTCGAGTCGAATCGAGTCCAGTCTCGAGTCGAGTCGAGTCCAGTCTCGAGTCGAGTGGAGTCCAGTCTCGAGTCGTGTCCAGTCTCGAGTCGAGTCGAGTCGAGTCCAGTCTCGAGTCGAGTCGAGTCCAGTCTCGAGTCGAGTCGAGTCCAGTCTCAAGTCGAGTCGATTCCAGTCTCGGGTCGAGTCGAGTCCAGTCTCGAGTCGAGTCAAGTCGAGTACAGTCTCGAGTCGAGTCGAGTCCAGTCTCGGGTCGAGTCGAGTCCAGTCTCGAGTCGAGTCGAGTCGAGTCCAGTCTCGAGTCGAGTCGAGTCCAGTCTCGAGTCGAGTCGAGTCCAGTCTCAAGTCGAGTCGATTCCAGTCTCGGGTCGAGTCGAGTCCAGTCTCGAGTCGAGTCAAGTCGAGTTCAGTCTCGAGTCGAGTCGAGTCTAATCTCGAGTCGAGTCGAGTCGAGTCCAGTCCCGAGTCGAGTCGAGTCGAGTCCAGTCTCGAGTCGAGTCGAGTCGAGTCCAGTCTCGAGTCGAGTCGTGTCCAGTCGAGTCGAGTCCAGTCTCGAGTCGAGTCGAGTCCAGTCTCGAGTCGAGTCGAGTCCAGTCTCGAGTCGTGTCCAGTCTCGAGTCGAGTCTAGTCGAGTCCAGTCTCGAGTCGAGTCGAGTCCAGTCTCGGGTCGAATCGAGTCCAGTCTCGAGTCGAGTCAAGTCGAGTTCAGTCTCGAGTCGAGTCGAGTCTAATCTCGAGTCGAGTCGAGTCGAGTCCAGTCCCGAGTCGAGTCAAGTCGAGTTCAGTCTCGAGTCGAGTCGAGTCTAATCTCGAGTCGAGTCGAGTCGAGTCCAGTCCCGAGTCGAGTCGAGTCGAGTCCAGTCTCGAGTCGAGTCGAGTCCAGTCTCGAGTCGAGTCGACTCCAATCTCGAGTCGAGTCGAGACCAGTCTCGAGTCTTGTCAATTCCAGTCTCGGGTCGAGTGGAGTCCAGTCTCGAGTCGTGTCCAGTCTCGAGTCGAGTCGAGTCGAGTCCAGTCTCGAGTTGAGTCGAGTTCAGTCTCGAGTCGAGTCGAGTCGAGTCCAGTCTCGAGTTGAGTCGAGTTCAGTCTCGAGTCGAGTCGAGTCTAATCTCGAGTCGAGTCGAGTCGAGTCCAGTCCCGAGTCGAGTCGAGTCGAGTCCAGTCTCGAGTCGAGTCGAGTCGAGTCCAGTCTCGAGTCGAGTCGTGTCCAGTCGAGTCGAGTCCAGTCTCGAGTCGAGTCGAGTCCAGTCTCGAGTCGAGTGGAGTCCAGTCTCGAGTCGTGTCCAGTCTCGAGTCGAGTCTAGTCGAGTCCAGTCTCGAGTCGAGTCGAGTCCAGTCTCGAGTCGAGTCGTTTCCAGTCGCGTCGAGTCCAGTCTCGAGTCAAGTCGAGTCCAGTCTCGAGTCGAGTGGAGTCCAGTCTCGAGTCGTGTCCAGTCTCGAGTCGAGTCGAGTCGAGTACAGTCTCGAGTCGAGTCGAGTCCAGTCTCGGGTCGAGTCGAGTCCAGTCTCGAGTCGAGTCGAATCGAGTCCAGTCTCGAGTCGAGTCGAGTCCAGTCTCGAGTCGAGTGGAGTCCAGTCTCGAGTCGTGTCCAGTCTCGAGTCGAGTCGAGTCGAGTCCAGTCTCGAGTCGAGTCGAGTCCAGTCTCGAGTCGAGTCGAGTCCAGTCTCAAGTCGAGTCGATTCCAGTCTCGGGTCGAGTCGAGTCCAGTCTCGAGTCGAGTCAAGTCGAGTACAGTCTCGAGTCGAGTCGAGTCCAGTCTCGTGTCGAGTCGAGTCCAGTCTCGAGTCGAGTCGAGTCGAGTCCAGTCTCGAGTCGAGTCGAGTCCAGTCTCGAGTCGAGTCGAGTCCAGTCTCAAGTCGAGTCGATTCCAGTCTCGGGTCGAGTCGAGTCCAGTCTCGAGTCGAGTCAAGTCGAGTTCAGTCTCGAGTCGAGTCGAGTCTAATCTCGAGTCGAGTCGAGTCGAGTCCAGTCCCGAGTCGAGTCGAGTCGAGTCCAGTCTCGAGTCGAGTCGAGTCGAGTCCAGTCTCGAGTCGAGTCGTGTCCAGTCGAGTCGAGTCCAGTCTCGAGTCGAGTCGAGTCCAGTCTCGAGTCGAGTCGAGTCCAGTCTCGAGTCGAGTCCAGTCTCGAGTCGAGTCTAGTCGAGTCCAGTCTCGAGTCGAGTCGAGTCCAGTCTCGGGTCGAGTCGAGTCCAGTCTCGAGTCGAGTCAAGTCGAGTTCAGTCTCGAGTCGAGTCGAGTCTAATCTCGAGTCGAGTCGAGTCGAGTCCAGTCCCGAGTCGAGTCAAGTCGAGTTCAGTCTCGAGTCGAGTCGAGTCTAATCTCGAGTCGAGTCGAGTCGAGTCCAGTCCCGAGTCGAGTCGAGTCGAGTCCAGTCTCGAGTCGAGTCGAGTCGAGTCCAGTCTCGAGTCGAGTCGTGTCCAGTCGAGTCGAGTCCAGTCTCGAGTCGAGTCGAGTCCAGTCTCGAGTCAAGTCGAGTCCAGTCTCGAGTCGAGTGGAGTCCAGTCTCGAGTCGTGTCCAGTCTCGAGTCGAGTCGAGTCGAGTACAGTCTCGAGTCGAGTCGAGTCCAGTCTCGGGTCGAGTCGAGTCCAGTCTCGAGTCGAGTCGAATCGAGTCCAGTCTCGAGTCGAGTCGAGTCCAGTCTCGAGTCGAGTGGAGTCCAGTCTCGAGTCGTGTCCAGTCTCGAGTCGAGTCGAGTCGAGTCCAGTCTCGAGTCGAGTCGAGTCCAGTCTCGAGTCGAGTCGAGTCCAGTCTCAAGTCGAGTCGATTCCAGTCTCGGGTCGAGTCGAGTCCAGTCTCGAGTCGAGTCAAGTCGAGTACAGTCTCGAGTCGAGTCGAGTCCAGTCTCGGGTCGAGTCGAGTCCAGTCTCGAGTCGAGTCGAATCGAGTCCAGTCTCGAGTCGATTCGAGTCCAGTCTCGAGTCGAGTCGAGTCGAGTCCAGCCTCGAGTCGAGTCGAGTCCAGTCTCGAGTCGAGTCGAGTCCAGTCTCGAGTCGAGTCGACTCCAGTCTCGAGTCGAGTCGAGTCGAGTCCAGCCTCGAGTCGAGTCGAGACCAGTCTCGAGTCGTGTCGATTCCAGTCTCGGGTCGAGTGGAGTCCAGTCTCGAGTCGTGTCCAGTCTCGAGTCGAGTCGAGTCGAGTCCAGTCTCGAGTCGAGTCGTGTCCAGTCGAGTCGAGTCCAGTCTCGAGTCGAGTCGAGTCCAGTCTCGAGTCGAGTGGAGTCCAGTCTCGAGTCGTGTCCAGTCTCGAGTCGAGTCGAGTCCAGTCTCAAGTCGAGTCGATTCCAGTCTCGGGTCGAGTCGAATCCAGTCTCGAGTCGAGTCGTGTACAGTCTCGGGTCGAGTCGAGTCCAGTCTCGAGTCGAGTCGAATCGAGTCCAGTCTCGAGTCGATTCGACTCCAGTCTCGAGTCGAGTCGAGTCCAGTCTCGAGTCGAGTCGAGTCCAGTCTCGAGTCGAGTCGAGACCAGTCTCGAGTCGTGTCAATTCCAGTCTCGGGTCGAGTGGAGTCCAGTCTCGAGTCGTGTCCAGTCTCGAGTCGAGTCGAGTCGAGTCCAGTCTCGAGTTGAGTCGAGTTCAGTCTCGAGTCGAGTCGAGTCTAATCTCGAGTCGAGTCGAGTCGAGTCCAGTCCCGAGTCGAGTCGAGTCGAGTCCAGTCTCGAGTCGAGTGGAGTCCAGTCTCGAGTCGTGTCCAGTCTCGAGTCGAGTCGAGTCGAGTCCAGTCTCGAGTCGAGTCGTGTCCAGTCGAGTCGAGTCCAGTCTCGAGTCGAGTCGAGTCCAGTCTCGAGTCGTGTCCAGTCTCGAGTCGAGTCGAGTCGAGTCCAGTCTCGAGTCGAGTCGAGTCCAGTCTCGAGTCGAGTCGAGTCCAGTCTCAAGTCGAGTCGATTCCAGTCTCGGGTCGAGTCGAATCCAGTCTCGAGTCGAGTCGAGTCCAGTCTCGAGTCGAGTCGAGTCGAGTCCAGTCTCTAGTCGATTCAAGTCCAGACTCGAGTCGAGTCGAGACCACTCTCGAGGCGAGTCGAGTCGAGTCCAGTCTCGAGTCGATTCGAGTCCAGTCTCGAGTCGAGTCGCGTTCAGTCTCAAGTCGAGTCGATTCCAGTCTCGGGTCGAGTCGAGTCCAGTCTCGAGTCGAGTCGTGTCCAGTCGAGTCGAGTCCAGTCTCCAGTCGAGTCGAGTCCAGTCTCGAGTCGAGTGGAGTCCAGTCTCGAGTCGTGTCCAGTCTCGAGTCGAGTCG
The DNA here is from genome assembly GCA_933228935.1 of Pemphredon lugubris. Classification (NCBI taxonomy): domain Eukaryota; kingdom Metazoa; phylum Arthropoda; class Insecta; order Hymenoptera; family Crabronidae; genus Pemphredon; species Pemphredon lugubris. The sequence goes on along the minus strand of OW121816.1, from coordinate 17,520,398 downwards.
AGTCGAGTCCAGTCTCAAGTCGAGTCGAGTCCAGTCTCAAGTCGAGTCGATTCCAGTCTCGGGTCGAGTCGAATCCAGTCTCGAGTCGAGTCGAGTCCAGTCTCGAGTCGAGTCGAGTCGAGTCCAGTCTCTAGTCGATTCAAGTCCAGACTCGAGTCGAGTCGAGACCACTCTCGAGGCGAGTCGAGTCGAGTCCAGTCTCGAGTCGATTCGAGTCCAGTCTCGAGTCGAGTCGCGTTCAGTCTCAAGTCGAGTCGATTCCAGTCTCGGGTCGAGTCGAGTCCAGTCTCGAGTCGAGTCGTGTCCAGTCGAGTCGAGTCCAGTCTCCAGTCGAGTCGAGTCCAGTCTCGAGTCGAGTGGAGTCCAGTCTCGAGTCGTGTCCAGTCTCGAGTCGAGTCGAGTCGAGTCCAGTCTCGAGTCGAGTCGAGTCCAGTCTCGAGTCGAGTCGAGTCCAGTCTCAAGTCGAGTCGATTCCAGTCTCGGGTCGAGTCGAGTCCAGTCTCGAGTCGAGTCAAGTCGAGTACAGTCTCGAGTCGAGTCGAGTCCAGTCTCGGGTCGAGTCGAGTCCAGTCTCGAGTCGAGTCGAGTCGAGTACAGTCTCGAGTCGAGTCGAGTCCAGTCTCGGGTCGAGTCGAGTCCAGTCTCGAGTCGAGTCGAATCGAGTCCAGTCTCGAGTCGATTCGAGTCCAGTCTCGAGTCGAGTCGAGTCGAGTCCAGTCTCGAGTCGAGTCGAGTCCAGTCTCGAGTCGAGTCGAGTCCAGTCTCGAGTCGAGTCGAGTCCAGTCTCGAGTCGAGTCGAGTCGAGTCCAGTCTCGAGTCGAGTCGAGTCCAGTCTCGAGTCGTGTCGATTCCAGTCTCGGGTCGAGTGGAGTCCAGTCTCGAGTTGTGTCCAGTCTCGAGTCGAGTCGAGTCGAGTCCAGTCTCGAGTCGAGTCGAGTCCAGTCTCGAGTCGAGTCGAGTCGAGTCCAGTCTCTAGTCGATTCAAGTCCAGACTCGAGTCGAGTCGAGACCATTCTCGAGGCGAGTCGAGTCGAGTCCAGTCTCGAGTCGATTCGAGTCCAGTCTCGAGTCGAGTCGCGTTCAGTCTCAAGTCGAGTCGATTCCAGTCTCGGGTCGAGTCGAGTCCAGTCTCGAGTCGAGTCGTGTCCAGTCGAGTCGAGTCCAGTCTCCAGTCGAGTCGAGTCCAGTCTCGAGTCGAGTGGAGTCCAGTCTCGAGTCGTGTCCAGTCTCGAGTCGAGTCGAGTCGAGTCCAGTCTCAAGTCGAGTCGAGTCCAGTCTCGAGTCGAGTCGAGTCCAGTCTCAAGTCGAGTCGATTTCAGTCTCGGGTCGAGTCGAATCCAGTCTCGAGTCGAGTCGAGTACAGTCTCGAGTCGTGTCCAGTCTCGAGTCGAGTCGAGTCGAGTCCAGTCTCAAGTCGAGTCGAGTCCAGTCTCGAGTCGAGTCGAGTCCAGTCTCAAGTCGAGTCGATTCCAGTCTCGGGTCGAGTCGAATCCAGTCTCCAGTCGAGTCGAGTCCAGTCTCGAGTCGAGTCGAGTCCAGTCTCGTGTCGAGTCGAGTCCAGTCTCGAGTCGATTCGAGTCCAGTCTCGAGTCGAGTCTAGTCGAGTCCAGTCTCGAGTCGAGTCGAGTCCAGTATCGAGTCGAGTCGTTTCCAGTCGAGTCGAGTCCAGTCTCGAGTCGAGTCGAGTCCATTCTCGAGTCGAGTGGAGTCCAGTCTCGAGTCGTGTCGAGTCCAGTCTCAAGTCGAGTCGATTCCAGTCTCGGGTCGAGTCGAATCCAGTCTCGAGTCGAGTCGAGTCCAGTCTCGAGTCGAGTCGAGTCGAGTCCAGTCTCTAGTCGATTCGAGTCCAGTCTCGAGTCGAGTCGAGTCCAGTCTCAAGTCGAGTCGATTCCAGTCTCGGGTCGAGTCGAATCCAGTCTCGAGTCGAGTCGTGTACAGTCTCGGGTCGAGTCGAGTCCAGTCTCGAGTCGAGTCGAATCGAGTCCAGTCTCGAGTCGATTCGACTCCAGTCTCGAGTCGAGTCGAGTCCAGTCTCGAGTCGAGTCGAGTCCAGTCTCGAGTCGAGTCGAGACCAGTCTCGAGTCGTGTCAATTCCAGTCTCGGGTCGAGTGGAGTCCAGTCTCGAGTCGTGTCCAGTCTCGAGTCGAGTCGAGTCGAGTCCAGTCTCGAGTTGAGTCGAGTTCAGTCTCGAGTCGAGTCGAGTCTAATCTCGAGTCGAGTCGAGTCGAGTCCAGTCCCGAGTCGAGTCGAGTCGAGTCCAGTCTCGAGTCGAGTGGAGTCCAGTCTCGAGTCGTGTCCAGTCTCGAGTCGAGTCGTGTCCAGTCGAGTCGAGTCCAGTCTCGAGTCGAGTCGAGTCCAGTCTCGAGTCGTGTCCAGTCTCGAGTCGAGTCGAGTCGAGTCCAGTCTCGAGTCGAGTCGAGTCCAGTCTCGAGTCGAGTCGAGTCCAGTCTCAAGTCGAGTCGATTCCAGTCTCGGGTCGAGTCGAATCCAGTCTCGAGTCGAGTCGAGTCCAGTCTCGAGTCGAGTCGAGTCGAGTCCAGTCTCTAGTCGATTCAAGTCCAGACTCGAGTCGAGTCGAGACCACTCTCGAGTCGAGTCGAGTCGAGTCCAGTCTCGAGTCGATTCGAGTCCAGTCTCGAGTCGAGTCGCGTTCAGTCTCAAGTCGAGTCGATTCCAGTCTCGGGTCGAGTCGAGTCCAGTCTCGAGTCGAGTCGTGTCCAGTCGAGTCGAGTCCAGTCTCCAGTCGAGTCGAGTCCAGTCTCGAGTCGAGTGGAGTCCAGTCTCGAGTCGAGTCGATTTCAGTCTCGGGTCGAGTCGATTCCAGTCTCGAGTCGAGTCGAGTACAGTCTCGAGTCGTGTCCAGTCTCGAGTCGAGTCGAGTCGAGTCCAGTCTCAAGTCGAGTCGAGTCCAGTCTCGAGTCGAGTCGAGTCCAGTCTCAAGTCGAGTCGATTCCAGTCTCGGGTCGAGTCGAATCCAGTCTCCAGTCGAGTCGAGTCCAGTCTCGAGTCGAGTCGAGTCCAGTCTCGAGTCGAGTCGAGTCCAGTCTCGAGTCGAGTGGAGTCCAGTCTCGAGTCGTGTCCAGTCTCGAGTCGAGTCGAGTCGAGTCCAGTCTCGAGTTGAGTCGAGTTCAGTCTCGAGTCGAGTCGAGTCTAATCTCGAGTCGAGTCGAGTCGAGTCCAGTCCCGAGTCGAGTCGAGTCGAGTCCAGTCTCGAGTCGAGTGGAGTCCAGTCTCGAGTCGTGTCCAGTCTCGAGTCGAGTCGAGTCGAGTCCAGTCTCGAGTCGAGTCGTGTCCAGTCGAGTCGAGTCCAGTCTCGAGTCGAGTCGAGTCCAGTCTCGAGTCGTGTCCAGTCTCGAGTCGAGTCGAGTCGAGTCCAGTCTCGAGTCGAGTCGAGTCCAGTCTCGAGTCGAGTCGAGTCCAGTCTCAAGTCGAGTCGATTCCAGTCTCGGGTCGAGTCGAATCCAGTCTCGAGTCGAGTCGAGTCCAGTCTCGAGTCGAGTCGAGTCGAGTCCAGTCTCTAGTCGATTCAAGTCCAGACTCGAGTCGAGTCGAGACCACTCTCGAGTCGAGTCGAGTCGAGTCCAGTCTCGAGTCGATTCGAGTCCAGTCTCGAGTCGAGTCGCGTTCAGTCTCAAGTCGAGTCGATTCCAGTCTCGGGTCGAGTCGAGTCCAGTCTCGAGTCGAGTCGTGTCCAGTCGAGTCGAGTCCAGTCTCCAGTCGAGTCGAGTCCAGTCTCGAGTCGAGTGGAGTCCAGTCTCGAGTCGAGTCGATTTCAGTCTCGGGTCGAGTCGAATCCAGTCTCGAGTCGAGTCGAGTACAGTCTCGAGTCGTGTCCAGTCTCGAGTCGAGTCGAGTCGAGTCCAGTCTCAAGTCGAGTCGATTCCAGTCTCGGGTCGAGTCGAATCCAGTCTCCAGTCGAGTCGAGTCCAGTCTCGAGTCGAGTCGAGTCCAGTCTCGTGTCGAGTCGAGTCCAGTCTCGAGTCGATTCGAGTCCAGTCTCGAGTCGAGTCTAGTCGAGTCCAGTCTCGAGTCGAGTCGAGTCCAGTCTCGAGTCGAGTCGTTTCCAGTCGAGTCGAGTCCAGTCTCGAGTCGAGTGGAGTCCAGTCTCGAGTCGTGTCCAGTCTCGAGTCGAGTCGAGTCGAGTACAGTCTCGAGTCGAGTCGAGTCCAGTCTCGGGTCGAGTCGAGTCCAGTCTCGAGTCGAGTCGAATCGAGTCCAGTCTCGAGTCGAGTCGAGTCCAGTCTCGAGTCGAGAGAAGTCCAGTCTCGAGTCGTGTCCAGTCTCGAGTCGAGTCGAGTCGAGTCCAGTCTCGAGTCGAGTCGAGTCCAGTCTCGAGTCGAGTCGAGTCCAGTCTCAAGTCGAGTCGATTCCAGTCTCGGGTCGAGTCGAGTCCAGTCTCGAGTCGAGTCAAGTCGAGTACAGTCTCGAGTCGAGTCGAGTCCAGTCTCGGGTCGAGTCGAGTCCAGTCTCGAGTCGAGTCGAGTCGAGTACAGTCTCGAGTCGAGTCGAGTCCAGTCTCGGGTCGAGTCGAGTCCAGTCTCGAGTCGAGTCGAATCGAGTCCAGTCTCGAGTCGATTCGAGTCCAGTCTCGAGTCGAGTCGAGTCGAGTCCAGTCTCGAGTCGAGTCGAGTCCAGTCTCGAGTCGAATCGAGTCCAGTCTCGAGTCGAGTCGACTCCAGTCTCGAGTCGAGTCGAGTCGAGTCCAGTCTCGAGTCGAGTCGAGACCAGTCTCGAGTCGTGTCGATTCCAGTCTCGGGTCGAGTGGAGTCCAGTCTCGAGTTGTGTCCAGTCTCGAGTCGAGTCGAGTCGAGTCCAGTCTCGAGTCGAGTCGTGTCCAGTCGAGTCGAGTCCAGTCTCGAGTCGAGTCGAGTCCAGTCTCGAGTCGAGTGGAGTCCAGTCTCGAGTCGTGTCCAGTCTCGAGTCGAGTCGAGTCGAGTCCAGTCTTGAGTCGATTCGAGTCCAGTCTCGAGTCGAGTCGAGTCCAGTCTCAAGTCGAGTCGATTCCAGTCTCGGGTCGAGTCGAATCCAGTCTCGAGTCGAGTCGTGTACAGTCTCGGGTCGAGTCGAGTCCAGTCTCGAGTCGAGTCGAATCGAGTCCAGTCTCGAGTCGATTCGACTCCAGTCTCGAGTCGAGTCGAGTCCAGTCTCGAGTCGAGTCGAGTCCAGTCTCGAGTCGAGTCGAGACCAGTCTCGAGTCGTGTCGATTCCAGTCTCGAGTCGAGTGGAGTCCAGTCTCGAATCGTGTCCAGTCTCGAGTCGAGTCGAGTCGAGTCCAGTCTCGAGTCGAGTCGTGTCCAGTCGAGTCGAGTCCAGTCTCGAGTCGAGTCGAGTCCAGTCTCGAGTCGAGTGGAGTCCAGTCTCGATTCGAGTCCAGTCTCGAGTCGAGTCGAGTCCAGTCTCAAGTCGAGTCGATTCCAGTCTCGGGTCGAGTCGAATCCAGTCTCGAGTCGAGTCGAGTCCAGTCTCGAGTCGAGTCGAGTCGAGTCCAGTCTCTAGTCGATTCAAGTCCAGACTCGAGTCGAGTCGAGACCACTCTCGAGTCGAGTCGAGTCGAGTCCAGTCTCGAGTCGATTCGAGTCCAGTCTCGAGTCGAGTCGCGTTCAGTCTCAAGTCGAGTCGATTCCAGTCTCGGGTCGAGTCGAGTCCAGTCTCGAGTCGAGTCGTGTCCAGTCGAGTCGAGTCCAGTCTGCAGTCGAGTCGAGTCCAGTCTCGAGTCGAGTGGAGTCCAGTCTCGAGTCGTGTCCAGTCTCGAGTCGAGTCGAGTCGAGTCCAGTCTCGAGTCGAGTCGAGTCCAGTCTCGAGTCGAGTCGAGTCCAGTCTCGAGTCGAGTCGACTCCAGTCTCGAGACGAGTCGAGTCGAGTCCAGTCTCGAGTCGAGTCGAGACCAGTCTCGAGTCGGGTCGATTCCAGTCTCGGGTCGAGTGGAGTCCAGTCTCGAGTTGTGTCCAGTCTCGAGTCGAGTCGAGTCGAGTCCAGTCTCGAGTCGAGTCGTGTCCAGTCGAGTCGAGTCCAGTCTCGAGTCGAGTCGAGTCCAGTCTCGAGTCGAGTGGAGTCCAGTCTCGAGTCGTGTCCAGTCTCGAGTCGAGTCGAGTCGAGTCCAGTCTTGAGTCGATTCGAGTCCAGTCTCGAGTCGAGTCGATTCCAGTCTCGGGTCGAGTCGAATCCAGTCTCGAGTCTAGTCGTGTACAGTCTCGGGTCGAGTCGAGTCCAGTCTCGAGTCGAGTCGAATCGAGTCCAGTCTCGAGTCGATTCGACTCCAGTCTCGAGTCGAGTCGAGTCCAGTCTCGAGTCGAGTCGAGTCCAGTCTCGAGTCGAGTCGAGACCAGTCTCGAGTCGTGTCGATTCCAGTCTCGAGTCGAGTGGAGTCCAGTCTCGAGTCGTGTCCAGTCTCGAGTCGAGTCGAGTCGAGTCCAGTCTCGAGTCGAGTCGTGTCCAGTCGAGTCGAGTCCAGTCTCGAGTCGAGTCGAGTCCAGTCTCGAGTCGAGTGGAGTCCAGTCTCGATTCGAGTCCAGTCTCGAGTCGAGTCGAGTCCAGTCTCAAGTCGAGTCGATTCCAGTCTCGGGTCGAGTCGAATCCAGTCTCGAGTCGAGTCGAGTCCAGTCTCGAGTCGAGTCGAGTCGAGTCCAGTCTCTAGTCGATTCAAGTCCAGACTCGAGTCGAGTCGAGACCACTCTCGAGTCGAGTCGAGTCGAGACCACTCTCGAGTCGAGTCGAGTCGAGTCCAGTCTCGAGTCGAGTCGAGTCCAGTCTCGAGTCGAGTCGACTCCAGTCTCGAGTCGAGTCGAGTCGAGTCCAGTCTCGAGTCGAGTCGAGACCAGTCTCGAGTCGTGTCGATTCCAGTCTCGGGTCGAGTGGAGTCCAGTCTCGAGTCGTGTCCAGTCTCGAGTCGAGTCGAGTCGAGTCCAGTCTCGAGTCGAGTCGTGTCCAGTCGAGTCGAGTCCAGTCTCGAGTCGAGTCGAGTCCAGTCTCGAGTCGAGTGGAGTCCAGTCTCGAGTCGTGTCCAGTCTCGAGTCGAGTCGAGTCGAGTCCAGTCTTGAGTCGATTCGAGTCCAGTCTCGAGTCGAGTCGAGTCCAGTCTCAAGTCGAGTCGATTCCAGTCTCGGGTCGAGTCGAATCCAGTCTCGAGTCGAGTCGTGTACAGTCTCGGGTCGAGTCGAGTGCAGTCTCGAGTCGAGTCGAATCGAGTCCAGTCTCGAGTCGATTCGACTCCAGTCTCGTGTCGAGTCGAGTCCAGTCTCGAGTCGAGTCGAGTCCAGTCTCGAGTCGAGTCGAGACCAGTCTCGAGTCGTGTCAATTCCAGTCTCGGGTCGAGTGGTGTCCAGTCTCGAGTCGTGTCCAGTCTCGAGTCGAGTCGAGTCGAGTCCAGTCTCGAGTTGAGTCGAGTTCAGTCTCGAGTCGAGTCGAGTCTAATCTCGAGTCGAGTCGAGTCGAGTCCAGTCCCGAGTCGAGTCGAGTCGAGTCCAGTCTCGAGTCGAGTGGAGTCCAGTCTCGAGTCGTGTCCAGTCTCGAGTCGAGTCGAGTCGAGTCCAGTCTCGAGTCGAGTCGTGTCCAGTCGAGTCGAGTCCAGTCTCGAGTCGAGTCGAGTCCAATCTCGAGTCGTGTCCAGTCTCGAGTCGAGTCGAGTCGAGTCCAGTCTCGAGTCGAGTCGAGTCCAGTCTCGAGTCGAGTCGAGTCCAGTCTCAATTCGAGTCGATTCCAGTCTCGGGTCGAGTCGAATCCAGTCTCGAGTCGAGTCGAGTCCAGT
>OW121816.1:17486589-17512454 GCA_933228935.1 Pemphredon lugubris | reverse complement strand
CGAGTCGAGTCTAGTCGAGTCCAGTCTCGAGTCGAGTCGATTTCAGTCTCGGGTCGAGTCGAATCCAGTCTCGAGTCGAGTCGAGTACAGTCTCGAGTCGTGTCCAGTCTCGAGTCGAGTCGAATCGAGTCCAGTCTCAAGTCGAGTCGAGTCCAGTCTCGAGTCGAGTCGAGTCCAGTCTCGTGTGGAGTCGAGTCCAGTCTCGAGTCGATTCGAGTCCAGTCTCGAGTCGAGTCTAGTCGAGTCCAGTCTCGAGTCGAGTCAAGTCCAGTCTCGAGTCGAGTCGTTTCCAGTCGAGTCGCGTCCAGTCTCGAGTCGTGTCGAGTCCAGTCTCGAGTCGAGTCGAGCCCAGTCTCGGGTCGAGTCGAGTCCAGTCTCGAGTCGATTCGAGTCCAGTCTCGAGTCGAGTCGAGTCGAGTCCAGTCTCGAGTCGAGTCGAGTCGAGTCCAGTCTCGAGTCGAGTCGAGTCCAGTCTCGAGTCGAGTCGAGTCCAGTCTCGAGTCGAGTCGACTCCAGTCTCGAGTCGAGTCGAGACCAGTCTCGAGTCGAGTCGAGACCAGTCTCGAGTCGTGTCAATTCCAGTCTCGGGTCGAGTGGAGTCCAGTCTCGAGTCGTGTCCAGTCTCGAGTCGAGTCGAGTCGAGTCCAGTCTCGAGTCGAGTCGTGTCCAGTCGAGTCGAGTCCAGTCTCCAGTCGAGTCGAGTCCAGTCTCGAGTCGAGTGGAGTCCAGTCTCGAGTCGTGTCCAGTCTCGAGTCGAGTCGAGTCGAGTCCAGTCTCAAGTCGAGTCGAGTCCAGTCTCGAGTCGAGTCGAGTCCAGTCTCAAGTCGAGTCGATTTCAGTCTCGGGTCGAGTCGAATCCAGTCTCGAGTCGAGTCGAGTACAGTCTCGAGTCGTGTCCAGTCTCGAGTCGAGTCGAGTCGAGTCCAGTCTCGAGTCGAGTCGAGTCCAGTCTCAAGTCGAGTCGATTCCAGTCTCGGGTCGAGTCGAATCCAGTCTCCAGTCGAGTCGAGTCCAGTCTCGAGTCGAGTCGAGTCCAGTCTCGTGTGGAGTCGAGTCCAGTCTCGAGTCGATTCGAGTCCAGTCTCGAGTCGAGTCTAGTCGAGTCCAGTCTCGAGTCGAGTCGATTTCAGTCTCGGGTCGAGTCGAATCCAGTCTCGAGTCGAGTCGAGTACAGTCTCGAGTCGTGTCCAGTCTCGAGTCGAGTCGAATCGAGTCCAGTCTCAAGTCGAGTCGAGTCCAGTCTCGAGTCGAGTCGAGTCCAGTCTCGTGTGGAGTCGAGTCCAGTCTCGAGTCGATTCGAGTCCAGTCTCGAGTCGAGTCTAGTCGAGTCCAGTCTCGAGTCGAGTCGAGTCCAGTCTCGAGTCGAGTCGTTTCCAGTCGAGTCGAGTCCAGTCTCGAGTCGAGTCGAGTCCAGTCTCGAGTCGAGTCGAGTCCAGTCTCGAGTCGTGTCCAGTCTCGAGTCGAGTCGAGTCGAGTACAGTCTCGAGTCGAGTCGAGTCCAGTCTCGGGTCGAGTCGAGTCCAGTCTCGAGTCGAGTGGAGTCCAGTCTCGAGTCGTGTCCAGTCTCGAGTCGAGTCGAGTCGAGTCCAGTCTCAAGTCGAGTCGAGTCCAGTCTCGAGTCGAGTCGAGTCCAGTCTCAAGTCGAGTCGATTCCAGTCTCGGGTCGAGTCGAATCCAGTCTCCAGTCGAGTCGAGTCCAGTCTCGAGTCGAGTCGAGTCCAGTCTCGTGTGGAGTCGAGTCCAGTCTCGAGTCGATTCGAGTCCAGTCTCGAGTCGAGTCTAGTCGAGTCCAGTCTCGAGTCGAGTCGATTTCAGTCTCGGGTCGAGTCGAATCCAGTCTCGAGTCGAGTCGAGTACAGTCTCGAGTCGTGTCCAGTCTCGAGTCGAGTCGAGTCGAGTCCAGTCTCAAGTCGAGTCGAGTCCAGTCTCGAGTCGAGTCGAGTCCAGTCTCGTGTGGAGTCGAGTCCAGTCTCGAGTCGATTCGAGTCCAGTCTCGAGTCGAGTCTATTCGAGTCCAGTCTCGAGTCGAGTCGAGTCCAGTCTCGAGTCGAGTCGTTTCCAGTCGAGTCGAGTCCAGTCTCGAGTCGAGTCGAGTCCAGTCTCGAGTCGAGTGGAGTCCAGTCTCGAGTCGTGTCCAGTCTCGAGTCGAGTCGAGTCGAGTACAGTCTCGAGTCGAGTCGAGTCCAGTCTCGGGTCGAGTCGAGTCCAGTCTCGAGTCGAGTCGAATCGAGTCCAGTCTCGAGTCGAGTCGAGTCCAGTCTCGAGTCGTGTCCAGTCTCGAGTCGAGTCGAGTCGAGTCCAGTCTCGAGTCGAGTCGAGTCCAGTCTCGAGTCGAGTCGAGTCCAGTCTCAAGTCGAGTCGATTCCAGTCTCGGGTCGAGTCGAGTCCAGTCTCGAGTCGAGTCAAGTCGAGTACAGTCTCGAGTCGAGTCGAGTCCAGTCTCGGGTCGAGTCGAGTCCAGTCTCGGGTCGAGTCGAGTCCAGTCTCGAGTCGAGTCGAGTCGAGTACAGTCTCGAGTCGAGTCGAGTCCAGTCTCGGGTCGAGTCGAGTCCAGTCTCGAGTCGAGTCGAATCGAGTCCAGTCTCGAGTCGATTCGAGTCCAGTCTCGAGTCGAGTCGAGTCGAGTCCAGTCTCGAGTCGAGTCGAGTCGAGTCCAGTCTCGAGTCGAGTCGAGTCCAGTCTCGAGTCGAGTCGAGTCCAGTCTCGAGTCGAGTCGAGTCCAGTCTCGAGTCGAGTCGAGTCGAGTCCAGTCTCGAGTCGAGTCGAGACCAGTCTCGAGTCGTGTCGATTCCAGTCTCGGGTCGAGTGGAGTCCAGTCTCGAGTCGTGTCCAGTCTCGAGTCGAGTCGAGTCGAGTCCAGTCTCGAGTCGAGTCGTGTCCAGTCGAGTCGAGTCCAGTCTCGAGTCGAGTCGAGTCCAGTCTCGAGTCGAGTGGAGTCCAGTCTCGAGTCGTGTCCAGTCTCGAGTCGAGTCGAGTCGAGTCCAGTCTTGAGTCGATTCGAGTCCAGTCTCGAGTCGAGTCGAGTCTAGTCTCAAGTCGAGTCGATTCCAGTCTCGGGTCGAGTCGAATCCAGTCTCGAGTCGAGTCGTGTACAGTCTCGGGTCGAGTCGAGTCCAGTCTCGAGTCGAGTCGAATCGAGTCCAGTCTCGAGTCGATTCGACTCCAGTCTCGAGTCGAGTCGAGTCCAGTCTCGAGTCGAGTCGAGTCCAGTCTCGAGTCGAGTCGAGACCAGTCTCGAGTCGTGTCAATTCCAGTCTCGGGTCGAGTGGAGTCCAGTCTCGAGTCGTGTCCAGTCTCGAGTCGAGTCGAGTCGAGTCCAGTCTCGAGTTGAGTCGAGTTCAGTCTCGAGTCGAGTCGAGTCCAGTCTCGAGTCGAGTCTAGTCGAGTCCAGTCTCGAGTCGAGTCGAGTCCAGTCTCGAGTCGAGTCGTTTCCAGTCGAGTCGAGTCCAGTCTCGAGTCGAGTCGAGTCCAGTCTCGAGTCGAGTGGAGTCCAGTCTCGAGTCGTGTCCAGTCTCGAGTCGAGTCGAGTCGAGTACAGTCTCGAGTCGAGTCGAGTCCAGTCTCGGGTCGAGTCGAGTCCAGTCTCGAGTCGAGTGGAGTCCAGTCTCGAGTCGTGTCCAGTCTCGAGTCGAGTCGAGTCGAGTCCAGTCTCAAGTCGAGTCGAGTCCAGTCTCGAGTCGAGTCGAGTCCAGTCTCAAGTCGAGTCGAGTCCAGTCTCGAGTCGATTCGAGTCCAGTCTCGAGTCGAGTCTAGTCGAGTCCAGTCTCGAGTCGAGTCGAGTCCAGTCTCGAGTCGAGTCGTTTCCAGTCGAGTCGAGTCCAGTCTCGAGTCGAGTCGAGTCCAGTCTCGAGTCGAGTGGAGTCCAGTCTCGAGTCGTGTCCAGTCTCGAGTCGAGTCGAGTCGAGTACAGTCTCGAGTCGAGTCGAGTCCAGTCTCGGGTCGAGTCGAGTCCAGTCTCGAGTCGAGTGGAGTCCAGTCTCGAGTCGTGTCCAGTCTCGAGTCGAGTCGAGTCGAGTCCAGTCTCAAGTCGAGTCGAGTCCAGTCTCGAGTCGAGTCGAGTCCAGTCTCAAGTCGAGTCGATTCCAGTCTCGGGTCGAGTCGAATCCAGTCTCCAGTCGAGTCGAGTCCAGTCTCGAGTCGAGTCGAGTCCAGTCTCGTGTGGAGTCGAGTCCAGTCTCGAGTCGATTCGAGTCCAGTCTCGAGTCGAGTCTAGTCGAGTCCAGTCTCGAGTCGAGTCGATTTCAGTCTCGGGTCGAGTCGAATCCAGTCTCGAGTCGAGTCGAGTACAGTCTCGAGTCGTGTCCAGTCTCGAGTCGAGTCGAGTCGAGTCCAGTCTCAAGTCGAGTCGAGTCCAGTCTCGAGTCGAGTCGAGTCCAGTCTCGTGTGGAGTCGAGTCCAGTCTCGAGTCGATTCGAGTCCAGTCTCGAGTCGAGTCTAGTCGAGTCCAGTCTCGAGTCGAGTCGAGTCCAGTCTCGAGTCGAGTCGTTTCCAGTCGAGTCGAGTCCAGTCTCGAGTCGAGTCGAGTCCAGTCTCCAGTCGAGTGGAGTCCAGTCTCGAGTCGTGTCCAGTCTCGAGTCGAGTCGAGTCGAGTACAGTCTCGAGTCGAGTCGAGTCCAGTCTCGGGTCGAGTCGAGTCCAGTCTCGAGTCGAGTCGAATCGAGTCCAGTCTCGAGTCGAGTCGAGTCCAGTCTCGAGTCGTGTCCAGTCTCGAGTCGAGTCGAGTCGAGTCCAGTCTCGAGTCGAGTCGAGTCCAGTCTCGAGTCGAGTCGAGTCCAGTCTCAAGTCGAGTCGATTCCAGTCTCGGGTCGAGTCGAGTCCAGTCTCGAGTCGAGTCAAGTCGAGTACAGTCTCGAGTCGAGTCGAGTCCAGTCTCGGGTCGAGTCGAGTCCAGTCTCGGGTCGAGTCGAGTCCAGTCTCGAGTCGAGTCGAGTCGAGTACAGTCTCGAGTCGAGTCGAGTCCAGTCTCGGGTCGAGTCGAGTCCAGTCTCGAGTCGAGTCGAATCGAGTCCAGTCTCGAGTCGATTCGAGTCCAGTCTCGAGTCGAGTCGAGTCGAGTCCAGTCTCGAGTCGAGTCGAGTCGAGTCCAGTCTCGAGTCGAGTCGAGTCCAGTCTCGAGTCGAGTCGAGTCCAGTCTCGAGTCGAGTCGAGTCGAGTCCAGTCTCGAGTCGAGTCGAGACCAGTCTCGAGTCGTGTCGATTCCAGTCTCGGGTCGAGTGGAGTCCAGTCTCGAGTCGTGTCCAGTCTCGAGTCGAGTCGAGTCGAGTCCAGTCTCGAGTCGAGTCGTGTCCAGTCGAGTCGAGTCCAGTCTCGAGTCGAGTCGAGTCCAGTCTCGAGTCGAGTGGAGTCCAGTCTCGAGTCGTGTCCAGTCTCGAGTCGAGTCGAGTCGAGTCCAGTCTTGAGTCGATTCGAGTCCAGTCTCGAGTCGAGTCGAGTCTAGTCTCAAGTCGAGTCGATTCCAGTCTCGGGTCGAGTCGAATCCAGTCTCGAGTCGAGTCGTGTACAGTCTCGGGTCGAGTCGAGTCCAGTCTCGAGTCGAGTCGAATCGAGTCCAGTCTCGAGTCGATTCGACTCCAGTCTCGAGTCGAGTCGAGTCCAGTCTCGAGTCGAGTCGAGTCCAGTCTCGAGTCGAGTCGAGACCAGTCTCGAGTCGTGTCAATTCCAGTCTCGGGTCGAGTGGAGTCCAGTCTCGAGTCGTGTCCAGTCTCGAGTCGAGTCGAGTCGAGTCCAGTCTCGAGTTGAGTCGAGTTCAGTCTCGAGTCGAGTCGAGTCTAATCTCGAGTCGAGTCGAGTCGAGTCCAGTCCCGAGTCGAGTCGAGTCGAGTCCAGTCTCGAGTCGAGTCGAGTCCAGTCTCGAGTCGAGTCGAGTCCAGTCTCAAGTCGAGTCGATTCCAGTCTCGGGTCGAGTCGAATCCAGTCTCGAGTCGAGTCGAGTCCAGTCTCGAGTCGAGTCGAGTCGAGTCCAGTCTCTAGTCGATTCAAGTCCAGACTCGAGTCGAGTCAAGACCACTCTCGAGTCGAGTCGAGTCGAGTCCAGTCTCGAGTCGATTCGAGTCCAGTCTCGAGTCGAGTCGCGTTCAGTCTCAAGTCGAGTCGATTCCAGTCTCGGGTCGAGTCGAGTCCAGTCTCGAGTCGAGTCGTGTCCAGTCGAGTCGAGTCCAGTCTGCAGTCGAGTCGAGTCCAGTCTCGAGTCGAGTGGAGTCCAGTCTCGAGTCGTGTCCAGTCTCGAGTCGAGTCGAGTCCAGTCTCAAGTCGAGTCGAGTCCAGTCTCGAGTCGAGTCGAGTCCAGTCTCAAGTCGAGTCGATTTCAGTCTCGGGTCGAGTCGAATCCAGTCTCGAGTCGAGTCGAGTACAGTCTCGAGTCGTGTCCAGTCTCGAGTCGAGTCGAGTCGAGTCCAGTCTCAAGTCGAGTCGAGTCCAGTCTCGAGTCGAGTCGAGTCCAGTCTCAAGTCGAGTCGATTCCAGTCTCGGGTCGAGTCGAATCCAGTCTCCAGTCGAGTCGAGTCCAGTCTCGAGTCGAGTCGAGTCCAGTCTCGTGTCGAGTCGAGTCCAGTCTCGAGTCGATTCGAGTCCAGTCTCGAGTCGAGTCTAGTCGAGTCCAGTCTCGAGTCGAGTCGAGTCGAGTACAGTCTCGAGTCGAGTCGAGTCCAGTCTCGGGTCGAGTCGAGTCCAGTCTCGAGTCGAGTCGAATCGAGTCCAGTCTCGAGTCGAGTCGAGTCCAGTCTCGAGTCGAGTCGAGTCCAGTCTCGTGTGGAGTCGAGTCCAGTCTCGAGTCGATTCGAGTCCAGTCTCGAGTCGAGTCTAGTCGAGTCCAGTCTCGAGTCGAGTCGAGTCCAGTCTCGAGTCGAGTCGTTTCCAGTCGAGTCGAGTCCAGTCTCGAGTCGAGTCGAGTCCAGTCTCGAGTCGAGTGGAGTCCAGTCTCGAGTCGTGTTCAGTCTCGAGTCGAGTCGAGTCGAGTACAGTCTCGAGTCGAGTCGAGTCCAGTCTCGGGTCGAGTCGAGTCCAGTCTCGAGTCGAGTCGAATCGAGTCCAGTCTCGAGTCGAGTCGAGTCCAGTCTCGAGTCGTGTCCAGTCTCGAGTCGAGTCGAGTCGAGTCCAGTCTCGAGTCGAGTCGAGTCCAGTCTCGAGTCGAGTCGAGTCCAGTCTCAAGTCGAGTCGATTCCAGTCTCGGGTCGAGTCGAGTCCAGTCTCGAGTCGAGTCAAGTCGAGTACAGTCTCGAGTCGAGTCGAGTCCAGTCTCGGGTCGAGTCGAGTCCAGTCTCGGGTCGAGTCGAGTCCAGTCTCGAGTCGAGTCGAGTCGAGTACAGTCTCGAGTCGAGTCGAGTCCAGTCTCGGGTCGAGTCGAGTCCAGTCTCGAGTCGAGTCGAATCGAGTCCAGTCTCGAGTCGATTCGAGTCCAGTCTCGAGTCGAGTCGAGTCGAGTCCAGTCTCGAGTCGAGTCGAGTCGAGTCCAGTCTCGAGTCGAGTCGAGTCCAGTCTCGAGTCGAGTCGAGTCCAGTCTCGAGTCGAGTCGAGTCGAGTCCAGTCTCGAGTCGAGTCGAGACCAGTCTCGAGTCGTGTCGATTCCAGTCTCGGGTCGAGTGGAGTCCAGTCTCGAGTCGTGTCCAGTCTCGAGTCGAGTCGAGTCGAGTCCAGTCTCGAGTCGAGTCGTGTCCAGTCGAGTCGAGTCCAGTCTCGAGTCGAGTCGAGTCCAGTCTCGAGTCGAGTGGAGTCCAGTCTCGAGTCGTGTCCAGTCTCGAGTCGAGTCGAGTCGAGTCCAGTCTTGAGTCGATTCGAGTCCAGTCTCGAGTCGAGTCGAGTCTAGTCTCAAGTCGAGTCGATTCCAGTCTCGGGTCGAGTCGAATCCAGTCTCGAGTCGAGTCGTGTACAGTCTCGGGTCGAGTCGAGTCCAGTCTCGAGTCGAGTCGAATCGAGTCCAGTCTCGAGTCGATTCGACTCCAGTCTCGAGTCGAGTCGAGTCCAGTCTCGAGTCGAGTCGAGTCCAGTCTCGAGTCGAGTCGAGACCAGTCTCGAGTCGTGTCAATTCCAGTCTCGGGTCGAGTGGAGTCCAGTCTCGAGTCGTGTCCAGTCTCGAGTCGAGTCGAGTCGAGTCCAGTCTCGAGTTGAGTCGAGTTCAGTCTCGAGTCGAGTCGAGTCCAGTCTCGAGTCGAGTCTAGTCGAGTCCAGTCTCGAGTCGAGTCGAGTCCAGTCTCGAGTCGAGTCGTTTCCAGTCGAGTCGAGTCCAGTCTCGAGTCGAGTCGAGTCCAGTCTCGAGTCGAGTGGAGTCCAGTCTCGAGTCGTGTCCAGTCTCGAGTCGAGTCGAGTCGAGTACAGTCTCGAGTCGAGTCGAGTCCAGTCTCGGGTCGAGTCGAGTCCAGTCTCGAGTCGAGTGGAGTCCAGTCTCGAGTCGTGTCCAGTCTCGAGTCGAGTCGAGTCGAGTCCAGTCTCAAGTCGAGTCGAGTCCAGTCTCGAGTCGAGTCGAGTCCAGTCTCAAGTCGAGTCGAGTCCAGTCTCGAGTCGATTCGAGTCCAGTCTCGAGTCGAGTCTAGTCGAGTCCAGTCTCGAGTCGAGTCGAGTCCAGTCTCGAGTCGAGTCGTTTCCAGTCGAGTCGAGTCCAGTCTCGAGTCGAGTCGAGTCCAGTCTCGAGTCGAGTGGAGTCCAGTCTCGAGTCGTGTCCAGTCTCGAGTCGAGTCGAGTCGAGTACAGTCTCGAGTCGAGTCGAGTCCAGTCTCGGGTCGAGTCGAGTCCAGTCTCGAGTCGAGTGGAGTCCAGTCTCGAGTCGTGTCCAGTCTCGAGTCGAGTCGAGTCGAGTCCAGTCTCAAGTCGAGTCGAGTCCAGTCTCGAGTCGAGTCGAGTCCAGTCTCAAGTCGAGTCGATTCCAGTCTCGGGTCGAGTCGAATCCAGTCTCCAGTCGAGTCGAGTCCAGTCTCGAGTCGAGTCGAGTCCAGTCTCGTGTGGAGTCGAGTCCAGTCTCGAGTCGATTCGAGTCCAGTCTCGAGTCGAGTCTAGTCGAGTCCAGTCTCGAGTCGAGTCGATTTCAGTCTCGGGTCGAGTCGAATCCAGTCTCGAGTCGAGTCGAGTACAGTCTCGAGTCGTGTCCAGTCTCGAGTCGAGTCGAGTCGAGTCCAGTCTCAAGTCGAGTCGAGTCCAGTCTCGAGTCGAGTCGAGTCCAGTCTCGTGTGGAGTCGAGTCCAGTCTCGAGTCGATTCGAGTCCAGTCTCGAGTCGAGTCTAGTCGAGTCCAGTCTCGAGTCGAGTCGAGTCCAGTCTCGAGTCGAGTCGTTTCCAGTCGAGTCGAGTCCAGTCTCGAGTCGAGTCGAGTCCAGTCTCGAGTCGAGTGGAGTCCAGTCTCGAGTCGTGTCCAGTCTCGAGTCGAGTCGAGTCGAGTACAGTCTCGAGTCGAGTCGAGTCCAGTCTCGGGTCGAGTCGAGTCCAGTCTCGAGTCGAGTCGAATCGAGTCCAGTCTCGAGTCGAGTCGAGTCCAGTCTCGAGTCGTGTCCAGTCTCGAGTCGAGTCGAGTCGAGTCCAGTCTCGAGTCGAGTCGAGTCCAGTCTCGAGTCGAGTCGAGTCCAGTCTCAAGTCGAGTCGATTCCAGTCTCGGGTCGAGTCGAGTCCAGTCTCGAGTCGAGTCAAGTCGAGTACAGTCTCGAGTCGAGTCGAGTCCAGTCTCGGGTCGAGTCGAGTCCAGTCTCGGGTCGAGTCGAGTCCAGTCTCGAGTCGAGTCGAGTCGAGTACAGTCTCGAGTCGAGTCGAGTCCAGTCTCGGGTCGAGTCGAGTCCAGTCTCGAGTCGAGTCGAATCGAGTCCAGTCTCGAGTCGATTCGAGTCCAGTCTCGAGTCGAGTCGAGTCGAGTCCAGTCTCGAGTCGAGTCGAGTCGAGTCCAGTCTCGAGTCGAGTCGAGTACAGTCTCGAGTCGAGTCGAGTCCAGTCTCGAGTCGAGTCGAGTCGGGTCCAGTCTCGAGTCGAGTCGAGACCAGTCTCGAGTCGTGTCGATTCCAGTCTCGGGTCGAGTGGAGTCCAGTCTCGAGTCGTGTCCAGTCTCGAGTCGAGTCGAGTCGAGTCCAGTCTCGAGTCGAGTCGTGTCCAGTCGAGTCGAGTCCAGTCTCGAGTCGAGTCGAGTCCAGTCTCGAGTCGAGTGGAGTCCAGTCTCGAGTCGTGTCCAGTCTCGAGTCGAGTCGAGTCGAGTCCAGTCTTGAGTCGATTCGAGTCCAGTCTCGAGTCGAGTCGAGTCTAGTCTCAAGTCGAGTCGATTCCAGTCTCGGGTCGAGTCGAATCCAGTCTCGAGTCGAGTCGTGTACAGTCTCGGGTCGAGTCGAGTCCAGTCTCGAGTCGAGTCGAATCGAGTCCAGTCTCGAGTCGATTCGACTCCAGTCTCGAGTCGAGTCGAGTCCAGTCTCGAGTCGAGTCGAGTCCAGTCTCGAGTCGAGTCGAGACCAGTCTCGAGTCGTGTCAATTCCAGTCTCGGGTCGAGTGGAGTCCAGTCTCGAGTCGTGTCCAGTCTCGAGTCGAGTCGAGTCGAGTCCAGTCTCGAGTTGAGTCGAGTTCAGTCTCGAGTCGAGTCGAGTCTAATCTCGAGTCGAGTCGGGTCGAGTCCAGTCCCGAGTCGAGTCGAGTCGAGTCCAGTCTCGAGTCGAGTCGAGTCCAGTCTCGAGTCGAGTCGAGTCCAGTCTCAAGTCGAGTCGATTCCAGTCTCGGGTCGAGTCGAATCCAGTCTCGAGTCGAGTCGAGTCCAGTCTCGAGTCGAGTCGAGTCGAGTCCAGTCTCTAGTCGATTCAAGTCCAGACTCGAGTCGAGTCAAGACCACTCTCGAGTCGAGTCGAGTCGAGTCCAGTCTCGAGTCGATTCGAGTCCAGTCTCGAGTCGAGTCGCGTTCAGTCTCAAGTCGAGTCGATTCCAGTCTCGGGTCGAGTCGAGTCCAGTCTCGAGTCGAGTCGTGTCCAGTCGAGTCGAGTCCAGTCTGCAGTCGAGTCGAGTCCAGTCTCGAGTCGAGTGGAGTCCAGTCTCGAGTCGTGTCCAGTCTCGAGTCGAGTCGAGTCCAGTCTCAAGTCGAGTCGAGTCCAGTCTCGAGTCGAGTCGAGTCCAGTCTCAAGTCGAGTCGATTTCAGTCTCGGGTCGAGTCGAATCCAGTCTCGAGTCGAGTCGAGTACAGTCTCGAGTCGTGTCCAGTCTCGAGTCGAGTCGAGTCGAGTCCAGTCTCGAGTCGAGTCGAGTCCAGTCTCGAGTCGAGTCGAGTCCAGTCTCGTGTCGAGTCGAGTCCAGTCTCGAGTCGAGTCGAGTCCAGTCTCGAGTCGAGTCGAGTCCAGTCTCGAGTCGAGTCGAGTCCAGTCTCGTGTCGAGTCGAGTCCAGTCTCGAGTCGATTCGAGTCCAGTCTCGAGTCGAGTCTAGTCGAGTCCAGTCTCGAGTCGAGTCGAGTCGAGTACAGTCTCGAGTCGAGTCGAGTCCAGTCTCGGGTCGAGTCGAGTCCAGTCTCGAGTCGAGTCGAATCGAGTCCAGTCTCGAGTCGAGTCGGGTCCAGTCTCGAGTCGAGAGAAGTCCAGTCTCGAGTCGTGTCCAGTCTCGAGTCGAGTCGAGTCGAGTCCAGTCTCGAGTCGAGTCGAGTCCAGTCTCGAGTCGAGTCGAGTCCAGTCTCAAGTCGAGTCGATTCCAGTCTCGGGTCGAGTCGAGTCCAGTCTCGAGTCGAGTCAAGTCGAGTACAGTCTCGAGTCGAGTCGAGTCCAGTCTCGGGTCGAGTCGAGTCCAGTCTCGAGTCGAGTCGAGTCGAGTACAGTCTCGAGTCGAGTCGAGTCCAGTCTCGGGTCGAGTCGAGTCCAGTCTCGAGTCGAGTCGAATCGAGTCCAGTCTCGAGTCGATTCGAGTCCAGTCTCGAGTCGAGTCGAGTCGAGTCCAGTCTCGAGTCGAGTCGAGTCCAGTCTCGAGTCGAGTCGAGTCCAGTCTCGAGTCGAGTGAACTCCAGTCTCGAGTCGAGTCGAGTCGAGTCCAGTCTCGAGTCGAGTCGAGACCAGTCTCGAGTCGTGTCGATTCCAGTCTCGGGTCGAGTGGAGTCCAGTCTCGAGTTGTGTCCAGTCTCGAGTCGAGTCGAGTCGAGTCCAGTCTCGAGTCGAGTCGTGTCCAGTCGAGTCGAGTCCAGTCTCGAGTCGAGTCGAGTCCAGTCTCGAGTCGAGTGGAGTCCAGTCTCGAGTCGTGTCCAGTCTCGAGTCGAGTCGAGTCCAGTCTTGAGTCGATTCGAGTCCAGTCTCGAGTCGAGTCGAGTCCAGTCTCAAGTCGAGTCGATTCCAGTCTCGGGTCGAGTCGAATCCAGTCTCGAGTCGAGTCGTGTACAGTCTCGGGTCGAGTCGAGTCCAGTCTCAAGTCGAGTCGAATCGAGTCCAGTCTCGAGTCGATTCGACTCCAGTCTCGAGTCGAGTCGAGTCCAGTCTCGAGTCGTGTCGATTCCAGTCTCGAGTCGAGTGGAGTCCAGTCTCGAGTCGTGTCCAGTTTCGAGTCGAGTCGAGTCGAGTCCAGTCTCGAGTCGAGTCGTGTCCAGTCGAGTCGAGTCCAGTCTCGAGTCGAGTCGTGTCCAGTCGAGTCGAGTCCAGTCTCGAGTCGAGTCGAGTCCAGTCTCGAGTCGAGTGGAGTCCAGTCTCGAGTCGTGTCCAGTCTCGAGTCGAGTCGAGTCGAGTCCAGTCTCGAGTCGAGTCGAGTCCAGTCTCGAGTCGAGTCGAGTCCAATCTCGAATCGAGTCGAGTCGAGTCTCGGGTCCAGTCGAGTCCAGTCTCGAGTCGAGTCGAGTCCAGTCTCGAGTCGAGTCGAGTCAAGTCTCGAGTCGAGTCCAATCTCGAGTCGAGTCCAGTCTCGAGTTGAGTCGAGTTCAGTCTCGAGTCGAGTCGAGTCTAATCTCGAGTCGAGTCGAGTCGAGTCCAGTCCCGAGTCGAGTCGAGTCGAGTCCAGTCTCGAGTCGAGTGGAGTCCAGTCTCGAGTCGTGTCCAGTGTCGAGTCGAGTGGAGTCCAGTCTCGAGTCGTGTCCAGTCTCGAGTCGAGTCGAGTCGAGTCCAGTCTCGAGTCGAGTCGTGTCCAGTCGAGTCGAGTCCATTCTCGAGTCGAGTGGAGTCCAGTCTCGAGTCGTGTCGAGTCCAGTCTCAAGTCGAGTCGATTCCAGTCTCGGGTCGAGTCGAATCCAGTCTCGAGTCGAGTCGAGTCCAGTCTCGAGTTGAGTCGAGTTCAGTCTCGAGTCGAGTCGAGTCTAATCTCGAGTCGAGTCGAGTCGAGTCCAGTCCCGAGTCGAGTCGAGTCGAGTCGAGTCGAGTCCAGTCTCGAGTCGAGTCGTGTCCAGTCGAGTCGAGTCCAGTCTCGAGTTGAGTCGAGTTCAGTCTCGAGTCGAGTCGAGTCTAATCTCGAGTCGAGTCGAGTCGAGTCCAGTCCCGAGTCGAGTCGAGTCGAGTCCAGTCTCGAGTCGAGTCGAGTCGAGTCCAGTCTCGAGTCGAGTCGTGTCCAGTCGAGTCGAGTCCAGTCTCGAGTCGAGTCGAGTCCAGTCTCGAGTCGAGTGGAGTCCAGTCTCGAGTCGTGTCCAGTCTCGAGTCGAGTCTAGTCGAGTCCAGTCTCGAGTCGAGTCGAGTCCAGTCTCGAGTCGAGTCGTTTCCAGTCGCGTCGAGTCCAGTCTCGAGTCGAGTCGAGTCCAGTCTCGAGTCGAGTGGAGTCCAGTCTCGAGTCGTGTCCAGTCTCGAGTCGAGTCGAGTCGAGTACAGTCTCGAGTCGAGTCGAGTCCAGTCTCGGTTCGAGTCGAGTCCAGTCTCGAGTCGAGTCGAATCGAGTCCAGTCTCGAGTCGAGTCGAGTCCAGTCTCGAGTCGAGTCGAGTCCAGTCTCAAGTCGAGTCGATTCCAGTCTCGGGTCGAGTCGAGTCCAGTCTCGAGTCGAGTCAAGTCGAGTACAGTCTCGAGTCGAGTCGAGTCCAGTCTCGGGTCGAGTCGAGTCCAGTCTCGAGTCGAGTCGAATCGAGTCCAGCCTCGAGTCGAGTCGAGTCCAGTCTCGGGTCGAGTGGAGTCCAGTCTCGAGTCGTGTCCAGTCTCGAGTCGAGTCGAGTCGAGTCCAGTCTCGAGTCGAGTCGTGTCCAGTCGAGTCGAGTCCAGTCTCGAGTCGAGTCGAGTCCAGTCTCGAGTCGAGTGGAGTCCAGTCTCGAGTCGTGTCCAGTCTCGAGTCGAGTCGAGTCGAGTCCAGTCTTGAGTCGATTCGAGTCCAGTCTCGAGTCGAGTCGAGTCCAGTCTCAAGTCGAGTCGATTCCAGTCTCGGGTCGAGTCGAATCCAGTCTCGAGTCGAGTCGTGTACAGTCTCGGGTCGAGTCGAGTCCAGTCTCGAGTCGAGTCGAATCGAGTCCAGTCTCGAGTCGATTCGACTCCAGTCTCGAGTCGAGTCGAGTCCAGTCTCGAGTCGAGTCGAGTCCAGTCTCGAGTCGAGTCGAGACCAGTCTCGAGTCGTGTCAATTCCAGTCTCGGGTCGAGTGGAGTCCAGTCTCGAGTCGTGTCCAGTCTCGAGTCGAGTCGAGTCGAGTCCAGTCTCGAGTTGAGTCGAGTTCAGTCTCGAGTCGAGTCGAGTCTAATCTCGAGTCGAGTCGAGTCGAGTCCAGTCCCGAGTCGAGTCGAGTCGAGTCCAGTCTCGAGTCGAGTCGAGTCGAGTCCAGTCTCGAGTCGAGTCGTGTCCAGTCGAGTCGAGTCCAGTCTCGAGTCGAGTCGAGTCCAGTCTCGAGTCGTGTCCAGTCTCGAGTCGAGTCGAGTCGAGTCCAGTCTCGAGTCGAGTCGAGTCCAGTCTCGAGTCGAGTCGAGTCCAGTCTCAAGTCGAGTCGATTCCAGTCTCGGGTCGAGTCGAATCCAGTCTCGAGTCGAGTCGAGTCCAGTCTCGAGTCGAGTCGAGTCGAGTCCAGTCTCTAGTCGATTCAAGTCCAGACTCGAGTCGAGTCGAGACCACTCTCGAGGCGAGTCGAGTCGAGTCCAGTCTCGAGTCGAGTGGAGTCCAGTCTCGAGTCGTGTCCAGTCTCGAGTCGAGTCGAGTCGAGTCCAGTCTCAAGTCGAGTCGAGTCCAGTCTCGAGTCGAGTCGAGTCCAGTCTCAAGTCGAGTCGATTCCAGTCTCGGGTCGAGTCGAATCCAGTCTCCAGTCGAGTCGAGTCCAGTCTCGAGTCGAGTCGAGTCCAGTCTCGTGTGGAGTCGAGTCCAGTCTCGAGTCGATTCGAGTCCAGTCTCGAGTCGAGTCTAGTCGAGTCCAGTCTCGAGTCGAGTCGATTTCAGTCTCGGGTCGAGTCGAATCCAGTCTCGAGTCGAGTCGAGTACAGTCTCGAGTCGTGTCCAGTCTCGAGTCGAGTCGAGTCGAGTCCAGTCTCAAGTCGAGTCGAGTCCAGTCTCGAGTCGAGTCGAGTCCAGTCTCGTGTGGAGTCGAGTCCAGTCTCGAGTCGATTCGAGTCCAGTCTCGAGTCGAGTCTAGTCGAGTCCAGTCTCGAGTCGAGTCGAGTCCAGTCTCGAGTCGAGTCGTTTCCAGTCGAGTCGAGTCCAGTCTCGAGTCGAGTCGAGTCCAGTCTCGAGTCGAGTGGAGTCCAGTCTCGAGTCGTGTCCAGTCTCGAGTCGAGTCGAGTCGAGTACAGTCTCGAGTCGAGTCGAGTCCAGTCTCGGGTCGAGTCGAGTCCAGTCTCGAGTCGAGTCGAATCGAGTCCAGTCTCGAGTCGAGTCGAGTCCAGTCTCGAGTCGTGTCCAGTCTCGAGTCGAGTCGAGTCGAGTCCAGTCTCGAGTCGAGTCGAGTCCAGTCTCGAGTCGAGTCGAGTCCAGTCTCAAGTCGAGTCGATTCCAGTCTCGGGTCGAGTCGAGTCCAGTCTCGAGTCGAGTCAAGTCGAGTACAGTCTCGAGTCGAGTCGAGTCCAGTCTCGGGTCGAGTCGAGTCCAGTCTCGGGTCGAGTCGAGTCCAGTCTCGAGTCGAGTCGAGTCGAGTACAGTCTCGAGTCGAGTCGAGTCCAGTCTCGGGTCGAGTCGAGTCCAGTCTCGAGTCGAGTCGAATCGAGTCCAGTCTCGAGTCGATTCGAGTCCAGTCTCGAGTCGAGTCGAGTCGAGTCCAGTCTCGAGTCGAGTCGAGTCGAGTCCAGTCTCGAGTCGAGTCGAGTCCAGTCTCGAGTCGAGTCGAGTCCAGTCTCGAGTCGAGTCGAGTCGAGTCCAGTCTCGAGTCGAGTCGAGACCAGTCTCGAGTCGAGTCGAGACCAGTCTCGAGTCGTGTCGATTCCAGTCTCGGGTCGAGTGGAGTCCAGTCTCGAGTCGTGTCCAGTCTCGAGTCGAGTCGAGTCGAGTCCAGTCTCGAGTCGAGTCGTGTCCAGTCGAGTCGAGTCCAGTCTCGAGTCGAGTCGAGTCCAGTCTCGAGTCGAGTGGAGTCCAGTCTCGAGTCGTGTCCAGTCTCGAGTCGAGTCGAGTCGAGTCCAGTCTTGAGTCGATTCGAGTCCAGTCTCGAGTCGAGTCGAGTCTAGTCTCAAGTCGAGTCGATTCCAGTCTCGGGTCGAGTCGAATCCAGTCTCGAGTCGAGTCGTGTACAGTCTCGGGTCGAGTCGAGTCCAGTCTCGAGTCGAGTCGAATCGAGTCCAGTCTCGAGTCGATTCGACTCCAGTCTCGAGTCGAGTCGAGTCCAGTCTCGAGTCGAGTCGAGTCCAGTCTCGAGTCGAGTCGAGACCAGTCTCGAGTCGTGTCAATTCCAGTCTCGGGTCGAGTGGAGTCCAGTCTCGAGTCGTGTCCAGTCTCGAGTCGAGTCGAGTCGAGTCCAGTCTCGAGTTGAGTCGAGTTCAGTCTCGAGTCGAGTCGAGTCTAATCTCGAGTCGAGTCGGGTCGAGTCCAGTCCCGAGTCGAGTCGAGTCGAGTCCAGTCTCGAGTCGAGTCGAGTCCAGTCTCGAGTCGAGTCGAGTCCAGTCTCAAGTCGAGTCGATTCCAGTCTCGGGTCGAGTCGAATCCAGTCTCGAGTCGAGTCGAGTCCAGTCTCGAGTCGAGTCGAGTCGAGTCCAGTCTCTAGTCGATTCAAGTCCAGACTCGAGTCGAGTCAAGACCACTCTCGAGTCGAGTCGAGTCGAGTCCAGTCTCGAGTCGATTCGAGTCCAGTCTCGAGTCGAGTCGCGTTCAGTCTCAAGTCGAGTCGATTCCAGTCTCGGGTCGAGTCGAGTCCAGTCTCGAGTCGAGTCGTGTCCAGTCGAGTCGAGTCCAGTCTGCAGTCGAGTCGAGTCCAGTCTCGAGTCGAGTGGAGTCCAGTCTCGAGTCGTGTCCAGTCTCGAGTCGAGTCGAGTCCAGTCTCAAGTCGAGTCGAGTCCAGTCTCGAGTCGAGTCGAGTCCAGTCTCAAGTCGAGTCGATTTCAGTCTCGGGTCGAGTCGAATCCAGTCTCGAGTCGAGTCGAGTACAGTCTCGAGTCGTGTCCAGTCTCGAGTCGAGTCGAGTCGAGTCCAGTCTCAAGTCGAGTCGAGTCCAGTCTCGAGTCGAGTCGAGTCCAGTCTCAAGTCGAGTCGATTCCAGTCTCGGGTCGAGTCGAATCCAGTCTCCAGTCGAGTCGAGTCCAGTCTCGAGTCGAGTCGAGTCCAGTCTCGTGTCGAGTCGAGTCCAGTCTCGAGTCGATTCGAGTCCAGTCTCGAGTCGAGTCTAGTCGAGTCCAGTCTCGAGTCGAGTCGAGTCGAGTACAGTCTCGAGTCGAGTCGAGTCCAGTCTCGGGTCGAGTCGAGTCCAGTCTCGAGTCGAGTCGAATCGAGTCCAGTCTCGAGTCGAGTCGGGTCCAGTCTCGAGTCGAGAGAAGTCCAGTCTCGAGTCGTGTCCAGTCTCGAGTCGAGTCGAGTCGAGTCCAGTCTCGAGTCGAGTCGAGTCCAGTCTCGAGTCGAGTCGAGTCCAGTCTCAAGTCGAGTCGATTCCAGTCTCGGGTCGAGTCGAGTCCAGTCTCGAGTCGAGTCAAGTCGAGTACAGTCTCGAGTCGAGTCGAGTCCAGTCTCGGGTCGAGTCGAGTCCAGTCTCGAGTCGAGTCGAGTCGAGTACAGTCTCGAGTCGAGTCGAGTCCAGTCTCGGGTCGAGTCGAGTCCAGTCTCGAGTCGAGTCGAATCGAGTCCAGTCTCGAGTCGATTCGAGTCCAGTCTCGAGTCGAGTCGAGTCGAGTCCAGTCTCGAGTCGAGTCGAGTCCAGTCTCGAGTCGAGTCGAGTCCAGTCTCGAGTCGAGTGAACTCCAGTCTCGAGTCGAGTCGAGTCGAGTCCAGTCTCGAGTCGAGTCGAGACCAGTCTCGAGTCGTGTCGATTCCAGTCTCGGGTCGAGTGGAGTCCAGTCTCGAGTTGTGTCCAGTCTCGAGTCGAGTCGAGTCGAGTCCAGTCTCGAGTCGAGTCGTGTCCAGTCGAGTCGAGTCCAGTCTCGAGTCGAGTCGAGTCCAGTCTCGAGTCGAGTGGAGTCCAGTCTCGAGTCGTGTCCAGTCTCGAGTCGAGTCGAGTCCAGTCTTGAGTCGATTCGAGTCCAGTCTCGAGTCGAGTCGAGTCCAGTCTCAAGTCGAGTCGATTCCAGTCTCGGGTCGAGTCGAATCCAGTCTCGAGTCGAGTCGTGTACAGTCTCGGGTCGAGTCGAGTCCAGTCTCAAGTCGAGTCGAATCGAGTCCAGTCTCGAGTCGATTCGACTCCAGTCTCGAGTCGAGTCGAGTCCAGTCTCGAGTCGTGTCGATTCCAGTCTCGAGTCGAGTGGAGTCCAGTCTCGAGTCGTGTCCAGTTTCGAGTCGAGTCGAGTCGAGTCCAGTCTCGAGTCGAGTCGTGTCCAGTCGAGTCGAGTCCAGTCTCGAGTCGAGTCGTGTCCAGTCGAGTCGAGTCCAGTCTCGAGTCGAGTCGAGTCCAGTCTCGAGTCGAGTGGAGTCCAGTCTCGAGTCGTGTCCAGTCTCGAGTCGAGTCGAGTCGAGTCCAGTCTCGAGTCGAGTCGAGTCCAGTCTCGAGTCGAGTCGAGTCCAATCTCGAATCGAGTCGAGTCGAGTCTCGGGTCCAGTCGAGTCCAGTCTCGAGTCGAGTCGAGTCCAGTCTCGAGTCGAGTCGAGTCAAGTCTCGAGTCGAGTCCAATCTCGAGTCGAGTCCAGTCTCGAGTTGAGTCGAGTTCAGTCTCGAGTCGAGTCGAGTCTAATCTCGAGTCGAGTCGAGTCGAGTCCAGTCCCGAGTCGAGTCGAGTCGAGTCCAGTCTCGAGTCGAGTGGAGTCCAGTCTCGAGTCGTGTCCAGTCTCGAGTCGAGTCGAGTCGAGTCCAGTCTCGAGTCGAGTCGTGTCCAGTCGAGTCGAGTCCATTCTCGAGTCGAGTGGAGTCCAGTCTCGAGTCGTGTCGAGTCCAGTCTCAAGTCGAGTCGATTCCAGTCTCGGGTCGAGTCGAATCCAGTCTCGAGTCGAGTCGAGTCCAGTCTCGAGTTGAGTCGAGTTCAGTCTCGAGTCGAGTCGAGTCTAATCTCGAGTCGAGTCGAGTCGAGTCCAGTCCCGAGTCGAGTCGAGTCGAGTCCAGTCTCGAGTCGAGTCGAGTCGAGTCCAGTCTCGAGTCGAGTCGTGTCCAGTCGAGTCGAGTCCAGTCTCGAGTTGAGTCGAGTTCAGTCTCGAGTCGAGTCGAGTCTAATCTCGAGTCGAGTCGAGTCGAGTCCAGTCCCGAGTCGAGTCGAGTCGAGTCCAGTCTCGAGTCGAGTCGAGTCGAGTCCAGTCTCGAGTCGAGTCGTGTCCAGTCGAGTCGAGTCCAGTCTCGAGTCGAGTCGAGTCCAGTCTCGAGTCGAGTGGAGTCCAGTCTCGAGTCGTGTCCAGTCTCGAGTCGAGTCTAGTCGAGTCCAGTCTCGAGTCGAGTCGAGTCCAGTCTCGAGTCGAGTCGTTTCCAGTCGCGTCGAGTCCAGTCTCGAGTCGAGTCGAGTCCAGTCTCGAGTCGAGTGGAGTCCAGTCTCGAGTCGTGTCCAGTCTCGAGTCGAGTCGAGTCGAGTACAGTCTCGAGTCGAGTCGATTCCAGTCTCGGGTCGAGTCGAATCCAGTCTCGAGTCGAGTCGAGTCCAGTCTCGAGTCGAGTCGAGTCGAGTCCAGTCTCTAGTCGATTCAAGTCCAGACTCGAGTCGAGTCAAGACCACTCTCGAGTCGAGTCGAGTCGAGTCCAGTCTCGAGTCGATTCGAGTCCAGTCTCGAGTCGAGTCGCGTTCAGTCTCAAGTCGAGTCGATTCCAGTCTCGGGTCGAGTCGAGTCCAGTCTCGAGTCGAGTCGTGTCCAGTCGAGTCGAGTCCAGTCTGCAGTCGAGTCGAGTCCAGTCTCGAGTCGAGTGGAGTCCAGTCTCGAGTCGTGTCCAGTCTCGAGTCGAGTCGAGTCCAGTCTCAAGTCGAGTCGAGTCCAGTCTCGAGTCGAGTCGAGTCCAGTCTCAAGTCGAGTCGATTTCAGTCTCGGGTCGAGTCGAATCCAGTCTCGAGTCGAGTCGAGTACAGTCTCGAGTCGTGTCCAGTCTCGAGTCGAGTCGAGTCGAGTCCAGTCTCAAGTCGAGTCGAGTCCAGTCTCGAGTCGAGTCGAGTCCAGTCTCAAGTCGAGTCGATTCCAGTCTCGGGTCGAGTCGAATCCAGTCTCCAGTCGAGTCGAGTCCAGTCTCGAGTCGAGTCGAGTCCAGTCTCGTGTCGAGTCGAGTCCAGTCTCGAGTCGATTCGAGTCCAGTCTCGAGTCGAGTCTAGTCGAGTCCAGTCTCGAGTCGAGTCGAGTCGAGTACAGTCTCGAGTCGAGTCGAGTCCAGTCTCGGGTCGAGTCGAGTCCAGTCTCGAGTCGAGTCGAATCGAGTCCAGTCTCGAGTCGAGTCGGGTCCAGTCTCGAGTCGAGAGAAGTCCAGTCTCGAGTCGTGTCCAGTCTCGAGTCGAGTCGAGTCGAGTCCAGTCTCGAGTCGAGTCGAGTCCAGTCTCGAGTCGAGTCGAGTCCAGTCTCAAGTCGAGTCGATTCCAGTCTCGGGTCGAGTCGAGTCCAGTCTCGAGTCGAGTCAAGTCGAGTACAGTCTCGAGTCGAGTCGAGTCCAGTCTCGGGTCGAGTCGAGTCCAGTCTCGAGTCGAGTCGAGTCGAGTACAGTCTCGAGTCGAGTCGAGTCCAGTCTCGGGTCGAGTCGAGTCCAGTCTCGAGTCGAGTCGAATCGAGTCCAGTCTCGAGTCGATTCGAGTCCAGTCTCGAGTCGAGTCGAGTCGAGTCCAGTCTCGAGTCGAGTCGAGTCCAGTCTCGAGTCGAGTCGAGTCCAGTCTCGAGTCGAGTGAACTCCAGTCTCGAGTCGAGTCGAGTCGAGTCCAGTCTCGAGTCGAGTCGAGACCAGTCTCGAGTCGTGTCGATTCCAGTCTCGGGTCGAGTGGAGTCCAGTCTCGAGTTGTGTCCAGTCTCGAGTCGAGTCGAGTCGAGTCCAGTCTCGAGTCGAGTCGTGTCCAGTCGAGTCGAGTCCAGTCTCGAGTCGAGTCGAGTCCAGTCTCGAGTCGAGTGGAGTCCAGTCTCGAGTCGTGTCCAGTCTCGAGTCGAGTCGAGTCCAGTCTTGAGTCGATTCGAGTCCAGTCTCGAGTCGAGTCGAGTCCAGTCTCAAGTCGAGTCGATTCCAGTCTCGGGTCGAGTCGAATCCAGTCTCGAGTCGAGTCGTGTACAGTCTCGGGTCGAGTCGAGTCCAGTCTCAAGTCGAGTCGAATCGAGTCCAGTCTCGAGTCGATTCGACTCCAGTCTCGAGTCGAGTCGAGTCCAGTCTCGAGTCGTGTCGATTCCAGTCTCGAGTCGAGTGGAGTCCAGTCTCGAGTCGTGTCCAGTTTCGAGTCGAGTCGAGTCGAGTCCAGTCTCGAGTCGAGTCGTGTCCAGTCGAGTCGAGTCCAGTCTCGAGTCGAGTCGTGTCCAGTCGAGTCGAGTCCAGTCTCGAGTCGAGTCGAGTCCAGTCTCGAGTCGAGTGGAGTCCAGTCTCGAGTCGTGTCCAGTCTCGAGTCGAGTCGAGTCGAGTCCAGTCTCGAGTCGAGTCGAGTCCAGTCTCGAGTCGAGTCGAGTCCAATCTCGAATCGAGTCGAGTCGAGTCTCGGGTCCAGTCGAGTCCAGTCTCGAGTCGAGTCGAGTCCAGTCTCGAGTCGAGTCGAGTCAAGTCTCGAGTCGAGTCCAATCTCGAGTCGAGTCCAGTCTCGAGTTGAGTCGAGTTCAGTCTCGAGTCGAGTCGAGTCTAATCTCGAGTCGAGTCGAGTCGAGTCCAGTCCCGAGTCGAGTCGAGTCGAGTCCAGTCTCGAGTCGAGTGGAGTCCAGTCTCGAGTCGTGTCCAGTCTCGAGTCGAGTCGAGTCGAGTCCAGTCTCGAGTCGAGTCGTGTCCAGTCGAGTCGAGTCCATTCTCGAGTCGAGTGGAGTCCAGTCTCGAGTCGTGTCGAGTCCAGTCTCAAGTCGAGTCGATTCCAGTCTCGGGTCGAGTCGAATCCAGTCTCGAGTCGAGTCGAGTCCAGTCTCGAGTTGAGTCGAGTTCAGTCTCGAGTCGAGTCGAGTCTAATCTCGAGTCGAGTCGAGTCGAGTCCAGTCCCGAGTCGAGTCGAGTCGAGTCCAGTCTCGAGTCGAGTCGAGTCGAGTCCAGTCTCGAGTCGAGTCGTGTCCAGTCGAGTCGAGTCCAGTCTCGAGTTGAGTCGAGTTCAGTCTCGAGTCGAGTCGAGTCTAATCTCGAGTCGAGTCGAGTCGAGTCCAGTCCCGAGTCGAGTCGAGTCGAGTCCAGTCTCGAGTCGAGTCGAGTCGAGTCCAGTCTCGAGTCGAGTCGTGTCCAGTCGAGTCGAGTCCAGTCTCGAGTCGAGTCGAGTCCAGTCTCGAGTCGAGTGGAGTCCAGTCTCGAGTCGTGTCCAGTCTCGAGTCGAGTCTAGTCGAGTCCAGTCTCGAGTCGAGTCGAGTCCAGTCTCGAGTCGAGTCGTTTCCAGTCGCGTCGAGTCCAGTCTCGAGTCGAGTCGAGTCCAGTCTCGAGTCGAGTGGAGTCCAGTCTCGAGTCGTGTCCAGTCTCGAGTCGAGTCGAGTCGAGTACAGTCTCGAGTCGAGTCGAGTCCAGTCTCGGGTCGAGTCGAGTCCAGTCTCGAGTCGAGTCGAATCGAGTCCAGTCTCGAGTCGAGTCGAGTCCAGTCTCGAGTCGAGTCGAGTCCAGTCTCAAGTCGAGTCGATTCCAGTCTCGGGTCGAGTCGAGTCCAGTCTCGAGTCGAGTCAAGTCGAGTACAGTCTCGAGTCGAGTCGAGTCCAGTCTCGGGTCGAGTCGAGTCCAGTCTCGAGTCGAGTCGAATCGAGTCCAGCCTCGAGTCGAGTCGAGTCCAGTCTCGAGTCGAGTCGAGTCCAGTCTCGAGTCGAGTCGAGACCAGTCTCGAGTCGTGTCGATTCCAGTCTCGGGTCGAGTGGAGTCCAGTCTCGAGTCGTGTCCAGTCTCGAGTCGAGTCGAGTCGAGTCCAGTCTCGAGTCGAGTCGTGTCCAGTCGAGTCGAGTCCAGTCTCGAGTCGAGTCGAGTCCAGTCTCGAGTCGAGTGGAGTCCAGTCTCGAGTCGTGTCCAGTCTCGAGTCGAGTCGAGTCGAGTCCAGTCTTGAGTCGATTCGAGTCCAGTCTCGAGTCGAGTCGAGTCCAGTCTCAAGTCGAGTCGATTCCAGTCTCGGGTCGAGTCGAATCCAGTCTCGAGTCGAGTCGTGTACAGTCTCGGGTCGAGTCGAGTCCAGTCTCGAGTCGAGTCGAATCGAGTCCAGTCTCGAGTCGATTCGACTCCAGTCTCGAGTCGAGTCGAGTCCAGTCTCGAGTCGAGTCGAGTCCAGTCTCGAGTCGAGTCGAGACCAGTCTCGAGTCGTGTCAATTCCAGTCTCGGGTCGAGTGGAGTCCAGTCTCGAGTCGTGTCCAGTCTCGAGTCGAGTCGAGTCGAGTCCAGTCTCGAGTTGAGTCGAGTTCAGTCTCGAGTCGAGTCGAGTCTAATCTCGAGTCGAGTCGAGTCGAGTCCAGTCCCGAGTCGAGTCGAGTCGAGTCCAGTCTCGAGTCGAGTCGAGTCGAGTCCAGTCTCGAGTCGAGTCGTGTCCAGTCGAGTCGAGTCCAGTCTCGAGTCGAGTCGAGTCCAGTCTCGAGTCGTGTCCAGTCTCGAGTCGAGTCGAGTCGAGTCCAGTCTCGAGTCGAGTCGAGTCCAGTCTCGAGTCGAGTCGAGTCCAGTCTCAAGTCGAGTCGATTCCAGTCTCGGGTCGAGTCGAATCCAGTCTCGAGTCGAGTCGAGTCCAGTCTCGAGTCGAGTCGAGTCGAGTCCAGTCTCTAGTCGATTCAAGTCCAGACTCGAGTCGAGTCGAGACCACTCTCGAGGCGAGTCGAGTCGAGTCCAGTCTCGAGTCGATTCGAGTCCAGTCTCGAGTCGAGTCGCGTTCAGTCTCAAGTCGAGTCGATTCCAGTCTCGGGTCGAGTCGAGTCCAGTCTCGAGTCGAGTCGTGTCCAGTCGAGTCGAGTCCAGTCTCCAGTCGAGTCGAGTCCAGTCTCGAGTCGAGTGGAGTCCAGTCTCGAGTCGTGTCCAGTCTCGAGTCGAGTCGAGTCGAGTCCAGTCTCAAGTCGAGTCGAGTCCAGTCTCGAGTCGAGTCGAGTCCAGTCTCAAGTCGAGTCGATTTCAGTCTCGGGTCGAGTCGAATCCAGTCTCGAGTCGAGTCGAGTACAGTCTCGAGTCGTGTCCAGTCTCGAGTCGAGTCGAGTCGAGTCCAGTCTCAAGTCGAGTCGAGTCCAGTCTCGAGTCGAGTCGAGTCCAGTCTCAAGTCGAGTCGATTCCAGTCTCGGGTCGAGTCGAATCCAGTCTCCAGTCGAGTCGAGTCCAGTCTCGAGTCGAGTCGAGTCCAGTCTCGTGTCGAGTCGAGTCCAGTCTCGAGTCGATTCGAGTCCAGTCTCGAGTCGAGTCTAGTCGAGTCCAGTCTCGAGTCGAGTCGAGTCCAGTATCGAGTCGAGTCGTTTCCAGTCGAGTCGAGTCCAGTCTCGAGTCGAGTCGAGTCCAGTCTCGAGTCGAGTGGAGTCCAGTCTCGAGTCGTGTCCAGTCTCGAGTCGAGTCGAGTCGAGTACAGTCTCGAGTCGAGTCGAGTCCAGTCTCGGGTCGAGTCGAGTCGAATCGAGTCCAGTCTCGAGTCGAGTCGAGTCCAGTCTCGAGTCGAGAGAAGTCCAGTCTCGAGTCGTGTCCAGTCTCGAGTCGAGTCGAGTCGAGTCCAGTCTCGAGTCGAGTCGAGTCCAGTCTCGAGTCGAGTCGAGTCCAGTCTCGGGTCGAGTCGAGTCCAGTCTCGAGTCGAGTCGTGTCCAGTCGAGTCGAGTCCAGTCTCCAGTCGAGTCGAGTCCAGTCTCGAGTCGAGTGGAGTCCAGTCTCGAGTCGTGTCCAGTCTCGAGTCGAGTCGAGTCGAGTCCAGTCTCAAGTCGAGTCGAGTCCAGTCTCGAGTCGAGTCGAGTCCAGTCTCAAGTCGAGTCGATTTCAGTCTCGGGTCGAGTCGAATCCAGTCTCGAGTCGAGTCGAGTACAGTCTCGAGTCGTGTCCAGTCTCGAGTCGAGTCGAGTCGAGTCCAGTCTCAAGTCGAGTCGAGTCCAGTCTCGAGTCGAGTCGATTCCAGTCTCGGGTCGAGTCGAATCCAGTCTCCAGTCGAGTCGAGTCCAGTCTCGAGTCGAGTCGAGTCCAGTCTCGTGTCGAGTCGAGTCCAGTCTCGAGTCGATTCGAGTCCAGTCTCGAGTCGAGTCTAGTCGAGTCCAGTCTCGAGTCGAGTCGAGTCCAGTATCGAGTCGAGTCGTTTCCAGTCGAGTCGAGTCCAGTCTCGAGTCGAGTCGAGTCCAGTCTCGAGTCGAGTGGAGTCCAGTCTCGAGTCGTGTCCAGTCTCGAGTCGAGTCGAGTCGAGTACAGTCTCGAGTCGAGTCGAGTCCAGTCTCGGGTCGAGTCCAGTCTCGAGTCGAGTCGAGTCGAGTCCAGTCTCGAGTCGAGTCGTGT
>OW121816.1:17453450-17486389 GCA_933228935.1 Pemphredon lugubris | reverse complement strand
AGTCGAGTCCAGTCTCGAGTCGAGTCGAGTCCAGTCTCGAGTCGAGTCGAGTCCAGTCTCGAGTCGAGTGGAGTCCAGTCTCGAGTCGAGTCGAGTCGAGTCCAGTCTCGAGTCGAGTCGAGACCAGTCTCGAGTCGTGTCGATTCCAGTCTCGGGTCGAGTGGAGTCCAGTCTCGAGTCGTGTCCAGTCTCGAGTCGAGTCGAGTCGAGTCCAGTCTCGAGTCGAGTCGTGTCCAGTCGAGTCGAGTCCAGTCTCGAGTCGAGTCGAGTCCAGTCTCGAGTCGAGTG
The DNA here is from genome assembly GCA_933228935.1 of Pemphredon lugubris. Classification (NCBI taxonomy): domain Eukaryota; kingdom Metazoa; phylum Arthropoda; class Insecta; order Hymenoptera; family Crabronidae; genus Pemphredon; species Pemphredon lugubris. The sequence continues at coordinate 17,486,101 of OW121816.1, read as the reverse complement.
GAGTCCAGTCTCGAGTCGTGTCCAGTCTCGAGTCGAGTCGAGTCGAGTCCAGTCTTGAGTCGATTCGAGTCCAGTCTCGAGTCGAGTCGAGTCTAGTCTCAAGTCGAGTCGATTCCAGTCTCGGGTCGAGTCGAATCCAGTCTCGAGTCGAGTCGTGTACAGTCTCGGGTCGAGTCGAGTCCAGTCTCGAGTCGAGTCGAATCGAGTCCAGTCTCGAGTCGATTCGACTCCAGTCTCGAGTCGAGTCGAGTCCAGTCTCGAGTCGAGTCGAGTCCAGTCTCGAGTCGAGTCGAGACCAGTCTCGAGTCGTGTCAATTCCAGTCTCGGGTCGAGTGGAGTCCAGTCTCGAGTCGTGTCCAGTCTCGAGTCGAGTCGAGTCGAGTCCAGTCTCGAGTTGAGTCGAGTTCAGTCTCGAGTCGAGTCGAGTCCAGTCTCGAGTCGAGTCTAGTCGAGTCCAGTCTCGAGTCGAGTCGAGTCCAGTCTCGAGTCGAGTCGTTTCCAGTCGAGTCGAGTCCAGTCTCGAGTCGAGTCGAGTCCAGTCTCGAGTCGAGTGGAGTCCAGTCTCGAGTCGTGTCCAGTCTCGAGTCGAGTCGAGTCGAGTACAGTCTCGAGTCGAGTCGAGTCCAGTCTCGGGTCGAGTCGAGTCCAGTCTCGAGTCGAGTGGAGTCCAGTCTCGAGTCGTGTCCAGTCTCGAGTCGAGTCGAGTCGAGTCCAGTCTCAAGTCGAGTCGAGTCCAGTCTCGAGTCGAGTCGAGTCCAGTCTCAAGTCGAGTCGAGTCCAGTCTCGAGTCGATTCGAGTCCAGTCTCGAGTCGAGTCTAGTCGAGTCCAGTCTCGAGTCGAGTCGAGTCCAGTCTCGAGTCGAGTCGTTTCCAGTCGAGTCGAGTCCAGTCTCGAGTCGAGTCGAGTCCAGTCTCGAGTCGAGTGGAGTCCAGTCTCGAGTCGTGTCCAGTCTCGAGTCGAGTCGAGTCGAGTACAGTCTCGAGTCGAGTCGAGTCCAGTCTCGGGTCGAGTCGAGTCCAGTCTCGAGTCGAGTGGAGTCCAGTCTCGAGTCGTGTCCAGTCTCGAGTCGAGTCGAGTCGAGTCCAGTCTCAAGTCGAGTCGAGTCCAGTCTCGAGTCGAGTCGAGTCCAGTCTCAAGTCGAGTCGATTCCAGTCTCGGGTCGAGTCGAATCCAGTCTCCAGTCGAGTCGAGTCCAGTCTCGAGTCGAGTCGAGTCCAGTCTCGTGTGGAGTCGAGTCCAGTCTCGAGTCGATTCGAGTCCAGTCTCGAGTCGAGTCTAGTCGAGTCCAGTCTCGAGTCGAGTCGATTTCAGTCTCGGGTCGAGTCGAATCCAGTCTCGAGTCGAGTCGAGTACAGTCTCGAGTCGTGTCCAGTCTCGAGTCGAGTCGAGTCGAGTCCAGTCTCAAGTCGAGTCGAGTCCAGTCTCGAGTCGAGTCGAGTCCAGTCTCGTGTGGAGTCGAGTCCAGTCTCGAGTCGATTCGAGTCCAGTCTCGAGTCGAGTCTAGTCGAGTCCAGTCTCGAGTCGAGTCGAGTCCAGTCTCGAGTCGAGTCGTTTCCAGTCGAGTCGAGTCCAGTCTCGAGTCGAGTCGAGTCCAGTCTCCAGTCGAGTGGAGTCCAGTCTCGAGTCGTGTCCAGTCTCGAGTCGAGTCGAGTCGAGTACAGTCTCGAGTCGAGTCGAGTCCAGTCTCGGGTCGAGTCGAGTCCAGTCTCGAGTCGAGTCGAATCGAGTCCAGTCTCGAGTCGAGTCGAGTCCAGTCTCGAGTCGTGTCCAGTCTCGAGTCGAGTCGAGTCGAGTCCAGTCTCGAGTCGAGTCGAGTCCAGTCTCGAGTCGAGTCGAGTCCAGTCTCAAGTCGAGTCGATTCCAGTCTCGGGTCGAGTCGAGTCCAGTCTCGAGTCGAGTCAAGTCGAGTACAGTCTCGAGTCGAGTCGAGTCCAGTCTCGGGTCGAGTCGAGTCCAGTCTCGGGTCGAGTCGAGTCCAGTCTCGAGTCGAGTCGAGTCGAGTACAGTCTCGAGTCGAGTCGAGTCCAGTCTCGGGTCGAGTCGAGTCCAGTCTCGAGTCGAGTCGAATCGAGTCCAGTCTCGAGTCGATTCGAGTCCAGTCTCGAGTCGAGTCGAGTCGAGTCCAGTCTCGAGTCGAGTCGAGTCGAGTCCAGTCTCGAGTCGAGTCGAGTCCAGTCTCGAGTCGAGTCGAGTCCAGTCTCGAGTCGAGTCGAGTCGAGTCCAGTCTCGAGTCGAGTCGAGACCAGTCTCGAGTCGTGTCGATTCCAGTCTCGGGTCGAGTGGAGTCCAGTCTCGAGTCGTGTCCAGTCTCGAGTCGAGTCGAGTCGAGTCCAGTCTCGAGTCGAGTCGTGTCCAGTCGAGTCGAGTCCAGTCTCGAGTCGAGTCGAGTCCAGTCTCGAGTCGAGTGGAGTCCAGTCTCGAGTCGTGTCCAGTCTCGAGTCGAGTCGAGTCGAGTCCAGTCTTGAGTCGATTCGAGTCCAGTCTCGAGTCGAGTCGAGTCTAGTCTCAAGTCGAGTCGATTCCAGTCTCGGGTCGAGTCGAATCCAGTCTCGAGTCGAGTCGTGTACAGTCTCGGGTCGAGTCGAGTCCAGTCTCGAGTCGAGTCGAATCGAGTCCAGTCTCGAGTCGATTCGACTCCAGTCTCGAGTCGAGTCGAGTCCAGTCTCGAGTCGAGTCGAGTCCAGTCTCGAGTCGAGTCGAGACCAGTCTCGAGTCGTGTCAATTCCAGTCTCGGGTCGAGTGGAGTCCAGTCTCGAGTCGTGTCCAGTCTCGAGTCGAGTCGAGTCGAGTCCAGTCTCGAGTTGAGTCGAGTTCAGTCTCGAGTCGAGTCGAGTCTAATCTCGAGTCGAGTCGAGTCGAGTCCAGTCCCGAGTCGAGTCGAGTCGAGTCCAGTCTCGAGTCGAGTCGAGTCCAGTCTCGAGTCGAGTCGAGTCCAGTCTCAAGTCGAGTCGATTCCAGTCTCGGGTCGAGTCGAATCCAGTCTCGAGTCGAGTCGAGTCCAGTCTCGAGTCGAGTCGAGTCGAGTCCAGTCTCTAGTCGATTCAAGTCCAGACTCGAGTCGAGTCAAGACCACTCTCGAGTCGAGTCGAGTCGAGTCCAGTCTCGAGTCGATTCGAGTCCAGTCTCGAGTCGAGTCGCGTTCAGTCTCAAGTCGAGTCGATTCCAGTCTCGGGTCGAGTCGAGTCCAGTCTCGAGTCGAGTCGTGTCCAGTCGAGTCGAGTCCAGTCTGCAGTCGAGTCGAGTCCAGTCTCGAGTCGAGTGGAGTCCAGTCTCGAGTCGTGTCCAGTCTCGAGTCGAGTCGAGTCCAGTCTCAAGTCGAGTCGAGTCCAGTCTCGAGTCGAGTCGAGTCCAGTCTCAAGTCGAGTCGATTTCAGTCTCGGGTCGAGTCGAATCCAGTCTCGAGTCGAGTCGAGTACAGTCTCGAGTCGTGTCCAGTCTCGAGTCGAGTCGAGTCGAGTCCAGTCTCAAGTCGAGTCGAGTCCAGTCTCGAGTCGAGTCGAGTCCAGTCTCAAGTCGAGTCGATTCCAGTCTCGGGTCGAGTCGAATCCAGTCTCCAGTCGAGTCGAGTCCAGTCTCGAGTCGAGTCGAGTCCAGTCTCGTGTCGAGTCGAGTCCAGTCTCGAGTCGATTCGAGTCCAGTCTCGAGTCGAGTCTAGTCGAGTCCAGTCTCGAGTCGAGTCGAGTCGAGTACAGTCTCGAGTCGAGTCGAGTCCAGTCTCGGGTCGAGTCGAGTCCAGTCTCGAGTCGAGTCGAATCGAGTCCAGTCTCGAGTCGAGTCGAGTCCAGTCTCGAGTCGAGTCGAGTCCAGTCTCGTGTGGAGTCGAGTCCAGTCTCGAGTCGATTCGAGTCCAGTCTCGAGTCGAGTCTAGTCGAGTCCAGTCTCGAGTCGAGTCGAGTCCAGTCTCGAGTCGAGTCGTTTCCAGTCGAGTCGAGTCCAGTCTCGAGTCGAGTCGAGTCCAGTCTCGAGTCGAGTGGAGTCCAGTCTCGAGTCGTGTTCAGTCTCGAGTCGAGTCGAGTCGAGTACAGTCTCGAGTCGAGTCGAGTCCAGTCTCGGGTCGAGTCGAGTCCAGTCTCGAGTCGAGTCGAATCGAGTCCAGTCTCGAGTCGAGTCGAGTCCAGTCTCGAGTCGTGTCCAGTCTCGAGTCGAGTCGAGTCGAGTCCAGTCTCGAGTCGAGTCGAGTCCAGTCTCGAGTCGAGTCGAGTCCAGTCTCGAGTCGAGTCGAGACCAGTCTCGAGTCGTGTCAATTCCAGTCTCGGGTCGAGTGGAGTCCAGTCTCGAGTCGTGTCCAGTCTCGAGTCGAGTCGAGTCGAGTCCAGTCTCGAGTTGAGTCGAGTTCAGTCTCGAGTCGAGTCGAGTCTAATCTCGAGTCGAGTCGAGTCGAGTCCAGTCCCGAGTCGAGTCGAGTCGAGTCCAGTCTCGAGTCGAGTCGAGTCCAGTCTCGAGTCGAGTCGAGTCCAGTCTCAAGTCGAGTCGATTCCAGTCTCGGGTCGAGTCGAATCCAGTCTCGAGTCGAGTCGAGTCCAGTCTCGAGTCGAGTCGAGTCGAGTCCAGTCTCTAGTCGATTCAAGTCCAGACTCGAGTCGAGTCAAGACCACTCTCGAGTCGAGTCGAGTCGAGTCCAGTCTCGAGTCGATTCGAGTCCAGTCTCGAGTCGAGTCGCGTTCAGTCTCAAGTCGAGTCGATTCCAGTCTCGGGTCGAGTCGAGTCCAGTCTCGAGTCGAGTCGTGTCCAGTCGAGTCGAGTCCAGTCTGCAGTCGAGTCGAGTCCAGTCTCGAGTCGAGTGGAGTCCAGTCTCGAGTCGTGTCCAGTCTCGAGTCGAGTCGAGTCCAGTCTCAAGTCGAGTCGAGTCCAGTCTCGAGTCGAGTCGAGTCCAGTCTCAAGTCGAGTCGATTTCAGTCTCGGGTCGAGTCGAATCCAGTCTCGAGTCGAGTCGAGTACAGTCTCGAGTCGTGTCCAGTCTCGAGTCGAGTCGAGTCGAGTCCAGTCTCAAGTCGAGTCGAGTCCAGTCTCGAGTCGAGTCGAGTCCAGTCTCAAGTCGAGTCGATTCCAGTCTCGGGTCGAGTCGAATCCAGTCTCCAGTCGAGTCGAGTCCAGTCTCGAGTCGAGTCGAGTCCAGTCTCGTGTCGAGTCGAGTCCAGTCTCGAGTCGATTCGAGTCCAGTCTCGAGTCGAGTCTAGTCGAGTCCAGTCTCGAGTCGAGTCGAGTCGAGTACAGTCTCGAGTCGAGTCGAGTCCAGTCTCGGGTCGAGTCGAGTCCAGTCTCGAGTCGAGTCGAATCGAGTCCAGTCTCGAGTCGAGTCGAGTCCAGTCTCGAGTCGAGTCGAGTCCAGTCTCGTGTGGAGTCGAGTCCAGTCTCGAGTCGATTCGAGTCCAGTCTCGAGTCGAGTCTAGTCGAGTCCAGTCTCGAGTCGAGTCGAGTCCAGTCTCGAGTCGAGTCGTTTCCAGTCGAGTCGAGTCCAGTCTCGAGTCGAGTCGAGTCCAGTCTCGAGTCGAGTGGAGTCCAGTCTCGAGTCGTGTTCAGTCTCGAGTCGAGTCGAGTCGAGTACAGTCTCGAGTCGAGTCGAGTCCAGTCTCGGGTCGAGTCGAGTCCAGTCTCGAGTCGAGTCGAATCGAGTCCAGTCTCGAGTCGAGTCGAGTCCAGTCTCGAGTCGTGTCCAGTCTCGAGTCGAGTCGAGTCGAGTCCAGTCTCGAGTCGAGTCGAGTCCAGTCTCGAGTCGAGTCGAGTCCAGTCTCAAGTCGAGTCGATTCCAGTCTCGGGTCGAGTCGAGTCCAGTCTCGAGTCGAGTCAAGTCGAGTACAGTCTCGAGTCGAGTCGAGTCCAGTCTCGGGTCGAGTCGAGTCCAGTCTCGGGTCGAGTCGAGTCCAGTCTCGAGTCGAGTCGAGTCGAGTACAGTCTCGAGTCGAGTCGAGTCCAGTCTCGGGTCGAGTCGAGTCCAGTCTCGAGTCGAGTCGAATCGAGTCCAGTCTCGAGTCGATTCGAGTCCAGTCTCGAGTCGAGTCGAGTCGAGTCCAGTCTCGAGTCGAGTCGAGTCGAGTCCAGTCTCGAGTCGAGTCGAGTCCAGTCTCGAGTCGAGTCGAGTCCAGTCTCGAGTCGAGTCGAGTCGAGTCCAGTCTCGAGTCGAGTCGAGACCAGTCTCGAGTCGTGTCGATTCCAGTCTCGGGTCGAGTGGAGTCCAGTCTCGAGTCGTGTCCAGTCTCGAGTCGAGTCGAGTCGAGTCCAGTCTCGAGTCGAGTCGTGTCCAGTCGAGTCGAGTCCAGTCTCGAGTCGAGTCGAGTCCAGTCTCGAGTCGAGTGGAGTCCAGTCTCGAGTCGTGTCCAGTCTCGAGTCGAGTCGAGTCGAGTCCAGTCTTGAGTCGATTCGAGTCCAGTCTCGAGTCGAGTCGAGTCTAGTCTCAAGTCGAGTCGATTCCAGTCTCGGGTCGAGTCGAATCCAGTCTCGAGTCGAGTCGTGTACAGTCTCGGGTCGAGTCGAGTCCAGTCTCGAGTCGAGTCGAATCGAGTCCAGTCTCGAGTCGATTCGACTCCAGTCTCGAGTCGAGTCGAGTCCAGTCTCGAGTCGAGTCGAGTCCAGTCTCGAGTCGAGTCGAGACCAGTCTCGAGTCGTGTCAATTCCAGTCTCGGGTCGAGTGGAGTCCAGTCTCGAGTCGTGTCCAGTCTCGAGTCGAGTCGAGTCGAGTCCAGTCTCGAGTTGAGTCGAGTTCAGTCTCGAGTCGAGTCGAGTCCAGTCTCGAGTCGAGTCTAGTCGAGTCCAGTCTCGAGTCGAGTCGAGTCCAGTCTCGAGTCGAGTCGTTTCCAGTCGAGTCGAGTCCAGTCTCGAGTCGAGTCGAGTCCAGTCTCGAGTCGAGTGGAGTCCAGTCTCGAGTCGTGTCCAGTCTCGAGTCGAGTCGAGTCGAGTACAGTCTCGAGTCGAGTCGAGTCCAGTCTCGGGTCGAGTCGAGTCCAGTCTCGAGTCGAGTGGAGTCCAGTCTCGAGTCGTGTCCAGTCTCGAGTCGAGTCGAGTCGAGTCCAGTCTCAAGTCGAGTCGAGTCCAGTCTCGAGTCGAGTCGAGTCCAGTCTCAAGTCGAGTCGAGTCCAGTCTCGAGTCGATTCGAGTCCAGTCTCGAGTCGAGTCTAGTCGAGTCCAGTCTCGAGTCGAGTCGAGTCCAGTCTCGAGTCGAGTCGTTTCCAGTCGAGTCGAGTCCAGTCTCGAGTCGAGTCGAGTCCAGTCTCGAGTCGAGTGGAGTCCAGTCTCGAGTCGTGTCCAGTCTCGAGTCGAGTCGAGTCGAGTACAGTCTCGAGTCGAGTCGAGTCCAGTCTCGGGTCGAGTCGAGTCCAGTCTCGAGTCGAGTGGAGTCCAGTCTCGAGTCGTGTCCAGTCTCGAGTCGAGTCGAGTCGAGTCCAGTCTCAAGTCGAGTCGAGTCCAGTCTCGAGTCGAGTCGAGTCCAGTCTCAAGTCGAGTCGATTCCAGTCTCGGGTCGAGTCGAATCCAGTCTCCAGTCGAGTCGAGTCCAGTCTCGAGTCGAGTCGAGTCCAGTCTCGTGTGGAGTCGAGTCCAGTCTCGAGTCGATTCGAGTCCAGTCTCGAGTCGAGTCTAGTCGAGTCCAGTCTCGAGTCGAGTCGATTTCAGTCTCGGGTCGAGTCGAATCCAGTCTCGAGTCGAGTCGAGTACAGTCTCGAGTCGTGTCCAGTCTCGAGTCGAGTCGAGTCGAGTCCAGTCTCAAGTCGAGTCGAGTCCAGTCTCGAGTCGAGTCGAGTCCAGTCTCGTGTGGAGTCGAGTCCAGTCTCGAGTCGATTCGAGTCCAGTCTCGAGTCGAGTCTAGTCGAGTCCAGTCTCGAGTCGAGTCGAGTCCAGTCTCGAGTCGAGTCGTTTCCAGTCGAGTCGAGTCCAGTCTCGAGTCGAGTCGAGTCCAGTCTCGAGTCGAGTGGAGTCCAGTCTCGAGTCGTGTCCAGTCTCGAGTCGAGTCGAGTCGAGTACAGTCTCGAGTCGAGTCGAGTCCAGTCTCGGGTCGAGTCGAGTCCAGTCTCGAGTCGAGTCGAATCGAGTCCAGTCTCGAGTCGAGTCGAGTCCAGTCTCGAGTCGTGTCCAGTCTCGAGTCGAGTCGAGTCGAGTCCAGTCTCGAGTCGAGTCGAGTCCAGTCTCGAGTCGAGTCGAGTCCAGTCTCAAGTCGAGTCGATTCCAGTCTCGGGTCGAGTCGAGTCCAGTCTCGAGTCGAGTCAAGTCGAGTACAGTCTCGAGTCGAGTCGAGTCCAGTCTCGGGTCGAGTCGAGTCCAGTCTCGGGTCGAGTCGAGTCCAGTCTCGAGTCGAGTCGAGTCGAGTACAGTCTCGAGTCGAGTCGAGTCCAGTCTCGGGTCGAGTCGAGTCCAGTCTCGAGTCGAGTCGAATCGAGTCCAGTCTCGAGTCGATTCGAGTCCAGTCTCGAGTCGAGTCGAGTCGAGTCCAGTCTCGAGTCGAGTCGAGTCGAGTCCAGTCTCGAGTCGAGTCGAGTCCAGTCTCGAGTCGAGTCGAGTCCAGTCTCGAGTCGAGTCGAGTCGGGTCCAGTCTCGAGTCGAGTCGAGACCAGTCTCGAGTCGTGTCGATTCCAGTCTCGGGTCGAGTGGAGTCCAGTCTCGAGTCGTGTCCAGTCTCGAGTCGAGTCGAGTCGAGTCCAGTCTCGAGTCGAGTCGTGTCCAGTCGAGTCGAGTCCAGTCTCGAGTCGAGTCGAGTCCAGTCTCGAGTCGAGTGGAGTCCAGTCTCGAGTCGTGTCCAGTCTCGAGTCGAGTCGAGTCGAGTCCAGTCTTGAGTCGATTCGAGTCCAGTCTCGAGTCGAGTCGAGTCTAGTCTCAAGTCGAGTCGATTCCAGTCTCGGGTCGAGTCGAATCCAGTCTCGAGTCGAGTCGTGTACAGTCTCGGGTCGAGTCGAGTCCAGTCTCGAGTCGAGTCGAATCGAGTCCAGTCTCGAGTCGATTCGACTCCAGTCTCGAGTCGAGTCGAGTCCAGTCTCGAGTCGAGTCGAGTCCAGTCTCGAGTCGAGTCGAGACCAGTCTCGAGTCGTGTCAATTCCAGTCTCGGGTCGAGTGGAGTCCAGTCTCGAGTCGTGTCCAGTCTCGAGTCGAGTCGAGTCGAGTCCAGTCTCGAGTTGAGTCGAGTTCAGTCTCGAGTCGAGTCGAGTCTAATCTCGAGTCGAGTCGGGTCGAGTCCAGTCCCGAGTCGAGTCGAGTCGAGTCCAGTCTCGAGTCGAGTCGAGTCCAGTCTCGAGTCGAGTCGAGTCCAGTCTCAAGTCGAGTCGATTCCAGTCTCGGGTCGAGTCGAATCCAGTCTCGAGTCGAGTCGAGTCCAGTCTCGAGTCGAGTCGAGTCGAGTCCAGTCTCTAGTCGATTCAAGTCCAGACTCGAGTCGAGTCAAGACCACTCTCGAGTCGAGTCGAGTCGAGTCCAGTCTCGAGTCGATTCGAGTCCAGTCTCGAGTCGAGTCGCGTTCAGTCTCAAGTCGAGTCGATTCCAGTCTCGGGTCGAGTCGAGTCCAGTCTCGAGTCGAGTCGTGTCCAGTCGAGTCGAGTCCAGTCTGCAGTCGAGTCGAGTCCAGTCTCGAGTCGAGTGGAGTCCAGTCTCGAGTCGTGTCCAGTCTCGAGTCGAGTCGAGTCCAGTCTCAAGTCGAGTCGAGTCCAGTCTCGAGTCGAGTCGAGTCCAGTCTCAAGTCGAGTCGATTTCAGTCTCGGGTCGAGTCGAATCCAGTCTCGAGTCGAGTCGAGTACAGTCTCGAGTCGTGTCCAGTCTCGAGTCGAGTCGAGTCGAGTCCAGTCTCAAGTCGAGTCGAGTCCAGTCTCGAGTCGAGTCGAGTCCAGTCTCGTGTCGAGTCGAGTCCAGTCTCGAGTCGATTCGAGTCCAGTCTCGAGTCGAGTCGCGTCCAGTCTCGAGTCGAGTCGAGTCCAGTCTCGTGTCGAGTCGAGTCCAGTCTCGAGTCGATTCGAGTCCAGTCTCGAGTCGAGTCTAGTCGAGTCCAGTCTCGAGTCGAGTCGAGTCGAGTACAGTCTCGAGTCGAGTCGAGTCCAGTCTCGGGTCGAGTCGAGTCCAGTCTCGAGTCGAGTCGAATCGAGTCCAGTCTCGAGTCGAGTCGGGTCCAGTCTCGAGTCGAGAGAAGTCCAGTCTCGAGTCGTGTCCAGTCTCGAGTCGAGTCGTGTCGAGTCCAGTCTCGAGTCGTGTCGAGTCCAGTCTCGAGTCGAGTCGAGTCCAGTCTCAAGTCGAGTCGATTCCAGTCTCGGGTCGAGTCGAGTCCAGTCTCGAGTCGAGTCAAGTCGAGTACAGTCTCGAGTCGAGTCGAGTCCAGTCTCGGGTCGAGTCGAGTCCAGTCTCGAGTCGAGTCGAGTCGAGTACAGTCTCGAGTCGAGTCGAGTCCAGTCTCGGGTCGAGTCGAGTCCAGTCTCGAGTCGAGTCGAATCGAGTCCAGTCTCGAGTCGATTCGAGTCCAGTCTCGAGTCGAGTCGAGTCGAGTCCAGTCTCGAGTCGAGTCGAGTCCAGTCTCGAGTCGAGTCGAGTCCAGTCTCGAGTCGAGTGAACTCCAGTCTCGAGTCGAGTCGAGTCGAGTCCAGTCTCGAGTCGAGTCGAGACCAGTCTCGAGTCGTGTCGATTCCAGTCTCGGGTCGAGTGGAGTCCAGTCTCGAGTTGTGTCCAGTCTCGAGTCGAGTCGAGTCGAGTCCAGTCTCGAGTCGAGTCGTGTCCAGTCGAGTCGAGTCCAGTCTCGAGTCGAGTCGAGTCCAGTCTCGAGTCGAGTGGAGTCCAGTCTCGAGTCGTGTCCAGTCTCGAGTCGAGTCGAGTCCAGTCTTGAGTCGATTCGAGTCCAGTCTCGAGTCGAGTCGAGTCCAGTCTCAAGTCGAGTCGATTCCAGTCTCGGGTCGAGTCGAATCCAGTCTCGAGTCGAGTCGTGTACAGTCTCGGGTCGAGTCGAGTCCAGTCTCAAGTCGAGTCGAATCGAGTCCAGTCTCGAGTCGATTCGACTCCAGTCTCGAGTCGAGTCGAGTCCAGTCTCGAGTCGTGTCGATTCCAGTCTCGAGTCGAGTGGAGTCCAGTCTCGAGTCGTGTCCAGTTTCGAGTCGAGTCGAGTCGAGTCCAGTCTCGAGTCGAGTCGTGTCCAGTCGAGTCGAGTCCAGTCTCGAGTCGAGTCGTGTCCAGTCGAGTCGAGTCCAGTCTCGAGTCGAGTCGAGTCCAGTCTCGAGTCGAGTGGAGTCCAGTCTCGAGTCGTGTCCAGTCTCGAGTCGAGTCGAGTCGAGTCCAGTCTCGAGTCGAGTCGAGTCCAGTCTCGAGTCGAGTCGAGTCCAATCTCGAATCGAGTCGAGTCGAGTCTCGGGTCCAGTCGAGTCCAGTCTCGAGTCGAGTCGAGTCCAGTCTCGAGTCGAGTCGAGTCAAGTCTCGAGTCGAGTCCAATCTCGAGTCGAGTCCAGTCTCGAGTTGAGTCGAGTTCAGTCTCGAGTCGAGTCGAGTCTAATCTCGAGTCGAGTCGAGTCGAGTCCAGTCCCGAGTCGAGTCGAGTCGAGTCCAGTCTCGAGTCGAGTGGAGTCCAGTCTCGAGTCGTGTCCAGTCTCGAGTCGAGTGGAGTCCAGTCTCGAGTCGTGTCCAGTCTCGAGTCGAGTCGAGTCGAGTCCAGTCTCGAGTCGAGTCGTGTCCAGTCGAGTCGAGTCCATTCTCGAGTCGAGTGGAGTCCAGTCTCGAGTCGTGTCGAGTCCAGTCTCAAGTCGAGTCGATTCCAGTCTCGGGTCGAGTCGAATCCAGTCTCGAGTCGAGTCGAGTCCAGTCTCGAGTTGAGTCGAGTTCAGTCTCGAGTCGAGTCGAGTCTAATCTCGAGTCGAGTCGAGTCGAGTCCAGTCCCGAGTCGAGTCGAGTCGAGTCGAGTCGAGTCCAGTCTCGAGTCGAGTCGTGTCCAGTCGAGTCGAGTCCAGTCTCGAGTTGAGTCGAGTTCAGTCTCGAGTCGAGTCGAGTCTAATCTCGAGTCGAGTCGAGTCGAGTCCAGTCCCGAGTCGAGTCGAGTCGAGTCCAGTCTCGAGTCGAGTCGAGTCGAGTCCAGTCTCGAGTCGAGTCGTGTCCAGTCGAGTCGAGTCCAGTCTCGAGTCGAGTCGAGTCCAGTCTCGAGTCGAGTGGAGTCCAGTCTCGAGTCGTGTCCAGTCTCGAGTCGAGTCTAGTCGAGTCCAGTCTCGAGTCGAGTCGAGTCCAGTCTCGAGTCGAGTCGTTTCCAGTCGCGTCGAGTCCAGTCTCGAGTCGAGTCGAGTCCAGTCTCGAGTCGAGTGGAGTCCAGTCTCGAGTCGTGTCCAGTCTCGAGTCGAGTCGAGTCGAGTACAGTCTCGAGTCGAGTCGAGTCCAGTCTCGGGTCGAGTCGAGTCCAGTCTCGAGTCGAGTCGAATCGAGTCCAGTCTCGAGTCGAGTCGAGTCCAGTCTCGAGTCGAGTCGAGTCCAGTCTCAAGTCGAGTCGATTCCAGTCTCGGGTCGAGTCGAGTCCAGTCTCGAGTCGAGTCAAGTCGAGTACAGTCTCGAGTCGAGTCGAGTCCAGTCTCGGGTCGAGTCGAGTCCAGTCTCGAGTCGAGTCGAATCGAGTCCAGCCTCGAGTCGAGTCGAGTCCAGTCTCGGGTCGAGTGGAGTCCAGTCTCGAGTCGTGTCCAGTCTCGAGTCGAGTCGAGTCGAGTCCAGTCTCGAGTCGAGTCGTGTCCAGTCGAGTCGAGTCCAGTCTCGAGTCGAGTCGAGTCCAGTCTCGAGTCGAGTGGAGTCCAGTCTCGAGTCGTGTCCAGTCTCGAGTCGAGTCGAGTCGAGTCCAGTCTTGAGTCGATTCGAGTCCAGTCTCGAGTCGAGTCGAGTCCAGTCTCAAGTCGAGTCGATTCCAGTCTCGGGTCGAGTCGAATCCAGTCTCGAGTCGAGTCGTGTACAGTCTCGGGTCGAGTCGAGTCCAGTCTCGAGTCGAGTCGAATCGAGTCCAGTCTCGAGTCGATTCGACTCCAGTCTCGAGTCGAGTCGAGTCCAGTCTCGAGTCGAGTCGAGTCCAGTCTCGAGTCGAGTCGAGACCAGTCTCGAGTCGTGTCAATTCCAGTCTCGGGTCGAGTGGAGTCCAGTCTCGAGTCGTGTCCAGTCTCGAGTCGAGTCGAGTCGAGTCCAGTCTCGAGTTGAGTCGAGTTCAGTCTCGAGTCGAGTCGAGTCTAATCTCGAGTCGAGTCGAGTCGAGTCCAGTCCCGAGTCGAGTCGAGTCGAGTCCAGTCTCGAGTCGAGTCGAGTCGAGTCCAGTCTCGAGTCGAGTCGTGTCCAGTCGAGTCGAGTCCAGTCTCGAGTCGAGTCGAGTCCAGTCTCGAGTCGTGTCCAGTCTCGAGTCGAGTCGAGTCGAGTCCAGTCTCGAGTCGAGTCGAGTCCAGTCTCGAGTCGAGTCGAGTCCAGTCTCAAGTCGAGTCGATTCCAGTCTCGGGTCGAGTCGAATCCAGTCTCGAGTCGAGTCGAGTCCAGTCTCGAGTCGAGTCGAGTCGAGTCCAGTCTCTAGTCGATTCAAGTCCAGACTCGAGTCGAGTCGAGACCACTCTCGAGGCGAGTCGAGTCGAGTCCAGTCTCGAGTCGAGTGGAGTCCAGTCTCGAGTCGTGTCCAGTCTCGAGTCGAGTCGAGTCGAGTCCAGTCTCAAGTCGAGTCGAGTCCAGTCTCGAGTCGAGTCGAGTCCAGTCTCAAGTCGAGTCGATTCCAGTCTCGGGTCGAGTCGAATCCAGTCTCCAGTCGAGTCGAGTCCAGTCTCGAGTCGAGTCGAGTCCAGTCTCGTGTGGAGTCGAGTCCAGTCTCGAGTCGATTCGAGTCCAGTCTCGAGTCGAGTCTAGTCGAGTCCAGTCTCGAGTCGAGTCGATTTCAGTCTCGGGTCGAGTCGAATCCAGTCTCGAGTCGAGTCGAGTACAGTCTCGAGTCGTGTCCAGTCTCGAGTCGAGTCGAGTCGAGTCCAGTCTCAAGTCGAGTCGAGTCCAGTCTCGAGTCGAGTCGAGTCCAGTCTCGTGTGGAGTCGAGTCCAGTCTCGAGTCGATTCGAGTCCAGTCTCGAGTCGAGTCTAGTCGAGTCCAGTCTCGAGTCGAGTCGAGTCCAGTCTCGAGTCGAGTCGTTTCCAGTCGAGTCGAGTCCAGTCTCGAGTCGAGTCGAGTCCAGTCTCGAGTCGAGTGGAGTCCAGTCTCGAGTCGTGTCCAGTCTCGAGTCGAGTCGAGTCGAGTACAGTCTCGAGTCGAGTCGAGTCCAGTCTCGGGTCGAGTCGAGTCCAGTCTCGAGTCGAGTCGAATCGAGTCCAGTCTCGAGTCGAGTCGAGTCCAGTCTCGAGTCGTGTCCAGTCTCGAGTCGAGTCGAGTCGAGTCCAGTCTCGAGTCGAGTCGAGTCCAGTCTCGAGTCGAGTCGAGTCCAGTCTCAAGTCGAGTCGATTCCAGTCTCGGGTCGAGTCGAGTCCAGTCTCGAGTCGAGTCAAGTCGAGTACAGTCTCGAGTCGAGTCGAGTCCAGTCTCGGGTCGAGTCGAGTCCAGTCTCGGGTCGAGTCGAGTCCAGTCTCGAGTCGAGTCGAGTCGAGTACAGTCTCGAGTCGAGTCGAGTCCAGTCTCGGGTCGAGTCGAGTCCAGTCTCGAGTCGAGTCGAATCGAGTCCAGTCTCGAGTCGATTCGAGTCCAGTCTCGAGTCGAGTCGAGTCGAGTCCAGTCTCGAGTCGAGTCGAGTCGAGTCCAGTCTCGAGTCGAGTCGAGTCCAGTCTCGAGTCGAGTCGAGTCCAGTCTCGAGTCGAGTCGAGTCGAGTCCAGTCTCGAGTCGAGTCGAGACCAGTCTCGAGTCGAGTCGAGACCAGTCTCGAGTCGTGTCGATTCCAGTCTCGGGTCGAGTGGAGTCCAGTCTCGAGTCGTGTCCAGTCTCGAGTCGAGTCGAGTCGAGTCCAGTCTCGAGTCGAGTCGTGTCCAGTCGAGTCGAGTCCAGTCTCGAGTCGAGTCGAGTCCAGTCTCGAGTCGAGTGGAGTCCAGTCTCTAGTCGATTCAAGTCCAGACTCGAGTCGAGTCGAGACCACTCTCGAGTCGAGTCGAGTCGAGTCCAGTCTCGAGTCGATTCGAGTCCAGTCTCGAGTCGAGTCGCGTTCAGTCTCAAGTCGAGTCGATTCCAGTCTCGGGTCGAGTCGAGTCCAGTCTCGAGTTGAGTCGCGTCCAGTCTCGAGTCGTGTCGAGTCCAGTCTCGAGTCGAGTCGAGCCCAGTCTCGGGTCGAGTCGAGTCCAGTCTCGAGTCGATTCGAGTCCAGTCTCGAGTCGAGTCGAGTCGAGTCCAGTCTCGTGTCGAGTCGAGTCGAGTCCAGTCTCGAGTCGAGTCGAGTCCAGTCTCGAGTCGAGTCGAGTCCAGTCTCGAGTCGAGTCGACTCCAGTCTCGAGTCGAGTCGAGACCAGTCTCGAGTCGTGTCAATTCCAGTCTCGGGTCGAGTGGAGTCCAGTCTCGAGTCGTGTCCAGTCTCGAGTCGAGTCGAGTCGAGTCCAGTCTCGAGTCGAGTCGTGTCCAGTCGAGTCGAGTCCAGTCTCCAGTCGAGTCGAGTCCAGTCTCGAGTCGAGTGGAGTCCAGTCTCGAGTCGTGTCCAGTCTCGAGTCGAGTCGAGTCGAGTCCAGTCTCAAGTCGAGTCGAGTCCAGTCTCGAGTCGAGTCGAGTCCAGTCTCAAGTCGAGTCGATTTCAGTCTCGGGTCGAGTCGAATCCAGTCTCGAGTCGAGTCGAGTACAGTCTCGAGTCGTGTCCAGTCTCGAGTCGAGTCGAGTCGAGTCCAGTCTCGAGTCGAGTCGAGTCCAGTCTCGAGTCGAGTCGACTCCAGTCTCGAGTCGAGTCGAGTCGAGTCCAGTCTCGAGTCGAGTCGAGACCAGTCTCGAGTCGTGTCGATTCCAGTCTCGGGTCGAGTGGAGTCCAGTCTCGAGTTGTGTCCAGTCTCGAGTCGAGTCGAGTCGAGTCCAGTCTCGAGTCGAGTCGTGTCCAGTCGAGTCTAGTCCAGTCTCGAGTCGAGTCGAGTCCAGTCTCGAGTCGAGTGGAGTCCAGTCTCGAGTCGTGTCCAGTCTCGAGTCGAGTCGAGTCGAGTCCAGTCTTGAGTCGATTCGAGTCCAGTCTCGAGTCGAGTCGAGTCCAGTCTCAAGTCGAGTCGATTTCAGTCTCGGGTCGAGTCGAATCCAGTCTCGAGTCGAGTCGATTCCAGTCTCGGGTCGAGTCGAATCCAGTCTCCAGTCGAGTCGAGTCCAGTCTCGAGTCGAGTCGAGTCCAGTCTCGTGTGGAGTCGAGTCCAGTCTCGAGTCGATTCGAGTCCAGTCTCGAGTCGAGTCTAGTCGAGTCCAGTCTCGAGTCGAGTCGATTTCAGTCTCGGGTCGAGTCGAATCCAGTCTCGAGTCGAGTCGAGTACAGTCTCGAGTCGTGTCCAGTCTCGAGTCGAGTCGAATCGAGTCCAGTCTCAAGTCGAGTCGAGTCCAGTCTCGAGTCGAGTCGAGTCCAGTCTCGTGTGGAGTCGAGTCCAGTCTCGAGTCGATTCGAGTCCAGTCTCGAGTCGAGTCTAGTCGAGTCCAGTCTCGAGTCGAGTCAAGTCCAGTCTCGAGTCGAGTCGTTTCCAGTCGAGTCGCGTCCAGTCTCGAGTCGTGTCGAGTCCAGTCTCGAGTCGAGTCGAGCCCAGTCTCGGGTCGAGTCGAGTCCAGTCTCGAGTCGATTCGAGTCCAGTCTCGAGTCGAGTCGAGTCGAGTCCAGTCTCGAGTCGAGTCGAGTCGAGTCCAGTCTCGAGTCGAGTCGAGTCCAGTCTCGAGTCGAGTCGAGTCCAGTCTCGAGTCGAGTCGACTCCAGTCTCGAGTCGAGTCGAGACCAGTCTCGAGTCGAGTCGAGACCAGTCTCGAGTCGTGTCAATTCCAGTCTCGGGTCGAGTGGAGTCCAGTCTCGAGTCGTGTCCAGTCTCGAGTCGAGTCGAGTCGAGTCCAGTCTCGAGTCGAGTCGTGTCCAGTCGAGTCGAGTCCAGTCTCCAGTCGAGTCGAGTCCAGTCTCGAGTCGAGTGGAGTCCAGTCTCGAGTCGTGTCCAGTCTCGAGTCGAGTCGAGTCGAGTCCAGTCTCAAGTCGAGTCGAGTCCAGTCTCGAGTCGAGTCGAGTCCAGTCTCAAGTCGAGTCGATTTCAGTCTCGGGTCGAGTCGAATCCAGTCTCGAGTCGAGTCGAGTACAGTCTCGAGTCGTGTCCAGTCTCGAGTCGAGTCGAGTCGAGTCCAGTCTCGAGTCGAGTCGAGTCCAGTCTCAAGTCGAGTCGATTCCAGTCTCGGGTCGAGTCGAATCCAGTCTCCAGTCGAGTCGAGTCCAGTCTCGAGTCGAGTCGAGTCCAGTCTCGTGTGGAGTCGAGTCCAGTCTCGAGTCGATTCGAGTCCAGTCTCGAGTCGAGTCTAGTCGAGTCCAGTCTCGAGTCGAGTCGATTTCAGTCTCGGGTCGAGTCGAATCCAGTCTCGAGTCGAGTCGAGTACAGTCTCGAGTCGTGTCCAGTCTCGAGTCGAGTCGAATCGAGTCCAGTCTCAAGTCGAGTCGAGTCCAGTCTCGAGTCGAGTCGAGTCCAGTCTCGTGTGGAGTCGAGTCCAGTCTCGAGTCGATTCGAGTCCAGTCTCGAGTCGAGTCTAGTCGAGTCCAGTCTCGAGTCGAGTCGAGTCCAGTCTCGAGTCGAGTCGTTTCCAGTCGAGTCGAGTCCAGTCTCGAGTCGAGTCGAGTCCAGTCTCGAGTCGAGTGGAGTCCAGTCTCGAGTCGTGTCCAGTCTCGAGTCGAGTCGAGTCGAGTACAGTCTCGAGTCGAGTCGAGTCCAGTCTCGGGTCGAGTCGAGTCCAGTCTCGAGTCGAGTGGAGTCCAGTCTCGAGTCGTGTCCAGTCTCGAGTCGAGTCGAGTCGAGTCCAGTCTCAAGTCGAGTCGAGTCCAGTCTCGAGTCGAGTCGAGTCCAGTCTCAAGTCGAGTCGATTCCAGTCTCGGGTCGAGTCGAATCCAGTCTCCAGTCGAGTCGAGTCCAGTCTCGAGTCGAGTCGAGTCCAGTCTCGTGTGGAGTCGAGTCCAGTCTCGAGTCGATTCGAGTCCAGTCTCGAGTCGAGTCTAGTCGAGTCCAGTCTCGAGTCGAGTCGATTTCAGTCTCGGGTCGAGTCGAATCCAGTCTCGAGTCGAGTCGAGTACAGTCTCGAGTCGTGTCCAGTCTCGAGTCGAGTCGAGTCGAGTCCAGTCTCAAGTCGAGTCGAGTCCAGTCTCGAGTCGAGTCGAGTCCAGTCTCGTGTGGAGTCGAGTCCAGTCTCGAGTCGATTCGAGTCCAGTCTCGAGTCGAGTCTATTCGAGTCCAGTCTCGAGTCGAGTCGAGTCCAGTCTCGAGTCGAGTCGTTTCCAGTCGAGTCGAGTCCAGTCTCGAGTCGAGTCGAGTCCAGTCTCGAGTCGAGTGGAGTCCAGTCTCGAGTCGTGTCCAGTCTCGAGTCGAGTCGAGTCGAGTACAGTCTCGAGTCGAGTCGAGTCCAGTCTCGGGTCGAGTCGAGTCCAGTCTCGAGTCGAGTCGAATCGAGTCCAGTCTCGAGTCGAGTCGAGTCCAGTCTCGAGTCGTGTCCAGTCTCGAGTCGAGTCGAGTCGAGTCCAGTCTCGAGTCGAGTCGAGTCCAGTCTCGAGTCGAGTCGAGTCCAGTCTCAAGTCGAGTCGATTCCAGTCTCGGGTCGAGTCGAGTCCAGTCTCGAGTCGAGTCAAGTCGAGTACAGTCTCGAGTCGAGTCGAGTCCAGTCTCGGGTCGAGTCGAGTCCAGTCTCGGGTCGAGTCGAGTCCAGTCTCGAGTCGAGTCGAGTCGAGTACAGTCTCGAGTCGAGTCGAGTCCAGTCTCGGGTCGAGTCGAGTCCAGTCTCGAGTCGAGTCGAATCGAGTCCAGTCTCGAGTCGATTCGAGTCCAGTCTCGAGTCGAGTCGAGTCGAGTCCAGTCTCGAGTCGAGTCGAGTCGAGTCCAGTCTCGAGTCGAGTCGAGTCCAGTCTCGAGTCGAGTCGAGTCCAGTCTCGAGTCGAGTCGAGTCCAGTCTCGAGTCGAGTCGAGTCGAGTCCAGTCTCGAGTCGAGTCGAGACCAGTCTCGAGTCGTGTCGATTCCAGTCTCGGGTCGAGTGGAGTCCAGTCTCGAGTCGTGTCCAGTCTCGAGTCGAGTCGAGTCGAGTCCAGTCTCGAGTCGAGTCGTGTCCAGTCGAGTCGAGTCCAGTCTCGAGTCGAGTCGAGTCCAGTCTCGAGTCGAGTGGAGTCCAGTCTCGAGTCGTGTCCAGTCTCGAGTCGAGTCGAGTCGAGTCCAGTCTTGAGTCGATTCGAGTCCAGTCTCGAGTCGAGTCGAGTCTAGTCTCAAGTCGAGTCGATTCCAGTCTCGGGTCGAGTCGAATCCAGTCTCGAGTCGAGTCGTGTACAGTCTCGGGTCGAGTCGAGTCCAGTCTCGAGTCGAGTCGAATCGAGTCCAGTCTCGAGTCGATTCGACTCCAGTCTCGAGTCGAGTCGAGTCCAGTCTCGAGTCGAGTCGAGTCCAGTCTCGAGTCGAGTCGAGACCAGTCTCGAGTCGTGTCAATTCCAGTCTCGGGTCGAGTGGAGTCCAGTCTCGAGTCGTGTCCAGTCTCGAGTCGAGTCGAGTCGAGTCCAGTCTCGAGTTGAGTCGAGTTCAGTCTCGAGTCGAGTCGAGTCCAGTCTCGAGTCGAGTCTAGTCGAGTCCAGTCTCGAGTCGAGTCGAGTCCAGTCTCGAGTCGAGTCGTTTCCAGTCGAGTCGAGTCCAGTCTCGAGTCGAGTCGAGTCCAGTCTCGAGTCGAGTGGAGTCCAGTCTCGAGTCGTGTCCAGTCTCGAGTCGAGTCGAGTCGAGTACAGTCTCGAGTCGAGTCGAGTCCAGTCTCGGGTCGAGTCGAGTCCAGTCTCGAGTCGAGTGGAGTCCAGTCTCGAGTCGTGTCCAGTCTCGAGTCGAGTCGAGTCGAGTCCAGTCTCAAGTCGAGTCGAGTCCAGTCTCGAGTCGAGTCGAGTCCAGTCTCAAGTCGAGTCGAGTCCAGTCTCGAGTCGATTCGAGTCCAGTCTCGAGTCGAGTCTAGTCGAGTCCAGTCTCGAGTCGAGTCGAGTCCAGTCTCGAGTCGAGTCGTTTCCAGTCGAGTCGAGTCCAGTCTCGAGTCGAGTCGAGTCCAGTCTCGAGTCGAGTGGAGTCCAGTCTCGAGTCGTGTCCAGTCTCGAGTCGAGTCGAGTCGAGTACAGTCTCGAGTCGAGTCGAGTCCAGTCTCGGGTCGAGTCGAGTCCAGTCTCGAGTCGAGTGGAGTCCAGTCTCGAGTCGTGTCCAGTCTCGAGTCGAGTCGAGTCGAGTCCAGTCTCAAGTCGAGTCGAGTCCAGTCTCGAGTCGAGTCGAGTCCAGTCTCAAGTCGAGTCGATTCCAGTCTCGGGTCGAGTCGAATCCAGTCTCCAGTCGAGTCGAGTCCAGTCTCGAGTCGAGTCGAGTCCAGTCTCGTGTGGAGTCGAGTCCAGTCTCGAGTCGATTCGAGTCCAGTCTCGAGTCGAGTCTAGTCGAGTCCAGTCTCGAGTCGAGTCGATTTCAGTCTCGGGTCGAGTCGAATCCAGTCTCGAGTCGAGTCGAGTACAGTCTCGAGTCGTGTCCAGTCTCGAGTCGAGTCGAGTCGAGTCCAGTCTCAAGTCGAGTCGAGTCCAGTCTCGAGTCGAGTCGAGTCCAGTCTCGTGTGGAGTCGAGTCCAGTCTCGAGTCGATTCGAGTCCAGTCTCGAGTCGAGTCTAGTCGAGTCCAGTCTCGAGTCGAGTCGAGTCCAGTCTCGAGTCGAGTCGTTTCCAGTCGAGTCGAGTCCAGTCTCGAGTCGAGTCGAGTCCAGTCTCCAGTCGAGTGGAGTCCAGTCTCGAGTCGTGTCCAGTCTCGAGTCGAGTCGAGTCGAGTACAGTCTCGAGTCGAGTCGAGTCCAGTCTCGGGTCGAGTCGAGTCCAGTCTCGAGTCGAGTCGAATCGAGTCCAGTCTCGAGTCGAGTCGAGTCCAGTCTCGAGTCGTGTCCAGTCTCGAGTCGAGTCGAGTCGAGTCCAGTCTCGAGTCGAGTCGAGTCCAGTCTCGAGTCGAGTCGAGTCCAGTCTCAAGTCGAGTCGATTCCAGTCTCGGGTCGAGTCGAGTCCAGTCTCGAGTCGAGTCAAGTCGAGTACAGTCTCGAGTCGAGTCGAGTCCAGTCTCGGGTCGAGTCGAGTCCAGTCTCGGGTCGAGTCGAGTCCAGTCTCGAGTCGAGTCGAGTCGAGTACAGTCTCGAGTCGAGTCGAGTCCAGTCTCGGGTCGAGTCGAGTCCAGTCTCGAGTCGAGTCGAATCGAGTCCAGTCTCGAGTCGATTCGAGTCCAGTCTCGAGTCGAGTCGAGTCGAGTCCAGTCTCGAGTCGAGTCGAGTCGAGTCCAGTCTCGAGTCGAGTCGAGTCCAGTCTCGAGTCGAGTCGAGTCCAGTCTCGAGTCGAGTCGAGTCGAGTCCAGTCTCGAGTCGAGTCGAGACCAGTCTCGAGTCGTGTCGATTCCAGTCTCGGGTCGAGTGGAGTCCAGTCTCGAGTCGTGTCCAGTCTCGAGTCGAGTCGAGTCGAGTCCAGTCTCGAGTCGAGTCGTGTCCAGTCGAGTCGAGTCCAGTCTCGAGTCGAGTCGAGTCCAGTCTCGAGTCGAGTGGAGTCCAGTCTCGAGTCGTGTCCAGTCTCGAGTCGAGTCGAGTCGAGTCCAGTCTTGAGTCGATTCGAGTCCAGTCTCGAGTCGAGTCGAGTCTAGTCTCAAGTCGAGTCGATTCCAGTCTCGGGTCGAGTCGAATCCAGTCTCGAGTCGAGTCGTGTACAGTCTCGGGTCGAGTCGAGTCCAGTCTCGAGTCGAGTCGAATCGAGTCCAGTCTCGAGTCGATTCGACTCCAGTCTCGAGTCGAGTCGAGTCCAGTCTCGAGTCGAGTCGAGTCCAGTCTCGAGTCGAGTCGAGACCAGTCTCGAGTCGTGTCAATTCCAGTCTCGGGTCGAGTGGAGTCCAGTCTCGAGTCGTGTCCAGTCTCGAGTCGAGTCGAGTCGAGTCCAGTCTCGAGTTGAGTCGAGTTCAGTCTCGAGTCGAGTCGAGTCTAATCTCGAGTCGAGTCGAGTCGAGTCCAGTCCCGAGTCGAGTCGAGTCGAGTCCAGTCTCGAGTCGAGTCGAGTCCAGTCTCGAGTCGAGTCGAGTCCAGTCTCAAGTCGAGTCGATTCCAGTCTCGGGTCGAGTCGAATCCAGTCTCGAGTCGAGTCGAGTCCAGTCTCGAGTCGAGTCGAGTCGAGTCCAGTCTCTAGTCGATTCAAGTCCAGACTCGAGTCGAGTCAAGACCACTCTCGAGTCGAGTCGAGTCGAGTCCAGTCTCGAGTCGATTCGAGTCCAGTCTCGAGTCGAGTCGCGTTCAGTCTCAAGTCGAGTCGATTCCAGTCTCGGGTCGAGTCGAGTCCAGTCTCGAGTCGAGTCGTGTCCAGTCGAGTCGAGTCCAGTCTGCAGTCGAGTCGAGTCCAGTCTCGAGTCGAGTGGAGTCCAGTCTCGAGTCGTGTCCAGTCTCGAGTCGAGTCGAGTCCAGTCTCAAGTCGAGTCGAGTCCAGTCTCGAGTCGAGTCGAGTCCAGTCTCAAGTCGAGTCGATTTCAGTCTCGGGTCGAGTCGAATCCAGTCTCGAGTCGAGTCGAGTACAGTCTCGAGTCGTGTCCAGTCTCGAGTCGAGTCGAGTCGAGTCCAGTCTCAAGTCGAGTCGAGTCCAGTCTCGAGTCGAGTCGAGTCCAGTCTCAAGTCGAGTCGATTCCAGTCTCGGGTCGAGTCGAATCCAGTCTCCAGTCGAGTCGAGTCCAGTCTCGAGTCGAGTCGAGTCCAGTCTCGTGTCGAGTCGAGTCCAGTCTCGAGTCGATTCGAGTCCAGTCTCGAGTCGAGTCTAGTCGAGTCCAGTCTCGAGTCGAGTCGAGTCGAGTACAGTCTCGAGTCGAGTCGAGTCCAGTCTCGGGTCGAGTCGAGTCCAGTCTCGAGTCGAGTCGAATCGAGTCCAGTCTCGAGTCGAGTCGAGTCCAGTCTCGAGTCGAGTCGAGTCCAGTCTCGTGTGGAGTCGAGTCCAGTCTCGAGTCGATTCGAGTCCAGTCTCGAGTCGAGTCTAGTCGAGTCCAGTCTCGAGTCGAGTCGAGTCCAGTCTCGAGTCGAGTCGTTTCCAGTCGAGTCGAGTCCAGTCTCGAGTCGAGTCGAGTCCAGTCTCGAGTCGAGTGGAGTCCAGTCTCGAGTCGTGTTCAGTCTCGAGTCGAGTCGAGTCGAGTACAGTCTCGAGTCGAGTCGAGTCCAGTCTCGGGTCGAGTCGAGTCCAGTCTCGAGTCGAGTCGAATCGAGTCCAGTCTCGAGTCGAGTCGAGTCCAGTCTCGAGTCGTGTCCAGTCTCGAGTCGAGTCGAGTCGAGTCCAGTCTCGAGTCGAGTCGAGTCCAGTCTCGAGTCGAGTCGAGTCCAGTCTCAAGTCGAGTCGATTCCAGTCTCGGGTCGAGTCGAGTCCAGTCTCGAGTCGAGTCAAGTCGAGTACAGTCTCGAGTCGAGTCGAGTCCAGTCTCGGGTCGAGTCGAGTCCAGTCTCGGGTCGAGTCGAGTCCAGTCTCGAGTCGAGTCGAGTCGAGTACAGTCTCGAGTCGAGTCGAGTCCAGTCTCGGGTCGAGTCGAGTCCAGTCTCGAGTCGAGTCGAATCGAGTCCAGTCTCGAGTCGATTCGAGTCCAGTCTCGAGTCGAGTCGAGTCGAGTCCAGTCTCGAGTCGAGTCGAGTCGAGTCCAGTCTCGAGTCGAGTCGAGTCCAGTCTCGAGTCGAGTCGAGTCCAGTCTCGAGTCGAGTCGAGTCGAGTCCAGTCTCGAGTCGAGTCGAGACCAGTCTCGAGTCGTGTCGATTCCAGTCTCGGGTCGAGTGGAGTCCAGTCTCGAGTCGTGTCCAGTCTCGAGTCGAGTCGAGTCGAGTCCAGTCTCGAGTCGAGTCGTGTCCAGTCGAGTCGAGTCCAGTCTCGAGTCGAGTCGAGTCCAGTCTCGAGTCGAGTGGAGTCCAGTCTCGAGTCGTGTCCAGTCTCGAGTCGAGTCGAGTCGAGTCCAGTCTTGAGTCGATTCGAGTCCAGTCTCGAGTCGAGTCGAGTCTAGTCTCAAGTCGAGTCGATTCCAGTCTCGGGTCGAGTCGAATCCAGTCTCGAGTCGAGTCGTGTACAGTCTCGGGTCGAGTCGAGTCCAGTCTCGAGTCGAGTCGAATCGAGTCCAGTCTCGAGTCGATTCGACTCCAGTCTCGAGTCGAGTCGAGTCCAGTCTCGAGTCGAGTCGAGTCCAGTCTCGAGTCGAGTCGAGACCAGTCTCGAGTCGTGTCAATTCCAGTCTCGGGTCGAGTGGAGTCCAGTCTCGAGTCGTGTCCAGTCTCGAGTCGAGTCGAGTCGAGTCCAGTCTCGAGTTGAGTCGAGTTCAGTCTCGAGTCGAGTCGAGTCCAGTCTCGAGTCGAGTCTAGTCGAGTCCAGTCTCGAGTCGAGTCGAGTCCAGTCTCGAGTCGAGTCGTTTCCAGTCGAGTCGAGTCCAGTCTCGAGTCGAGTCGAGTCCAGTCTCGAGTCGAGTGGAGTCCAGTCTCGAGTCGTGTCCAGTCTCGAGTCGAGTCGAGTCGAGTACAGTCTCGAGTCGAGTCGAGTCCAGTCTCGGGTCGAGTCGAGTCCAGTCTCGAGTCGAGTGGAGTCCAGTCTCGAGTCGTGTCCAGTCTCGAGTCGAGTCGAGTCGAGTCCAGTCTCAAGTCGAGTCGAGTCCAGTCTCGAGTCGAGTCGAGTCCAGTCTCAAGTCGAGTCGAGTCCAGTCTCGAGTCGATTCGAGTCCAGTCTCGAGTCGAGTCTAGTCGAGTCCAGTCTCGAGTCGAGTCGAGTCCAGTCTCGAGTCGAGTCGTTTCCAGTCGAGTCGAGTCCAGTCTCGAGTCGAGTCGAGTCCAGTCTCGAGTCGAGTGGAGTCCAGTCTCGAGTCGTGTCCAGTCTCGAGTCGAGTCGAGTCGAGTACAGTCTCGAGTCGAGTCGAGTCCAGTCTCGGGTCGAGTCGAGTCCAGTCTCGAGTCGAGTGGAGTCCAGTCTCGAGTCGTGTCCAGTCTCGAGTCGAGTCGAGTCGAGTCCAGTCTCAAGTCGAGTCGAGTCCAGTCTCGAGTCGAGTCGAGTCCAGTCTCAAGTCGAGTCGATTCCAGTCTCGGGTCGAGTCGAATCCAGTCTCCAGTCGAGTCGAGTCCAGTCTCGAGTCGAGTCGAGTCCAGTCTCGTGTGGAGTCGAGTCCAGTCTCGAGTCGATTCGAGTCCAGTCTCGAGTCGAGTCTAGTCGAGTCCAGTCTCGAGTCGAGTCGATTTCAGTCTCGGGTCGAGTCGAATCCAGTCTCGAGTCGAGTCGAGTACAGTCTCGAGTCGTGTCCAGTCTCGAGTCGAGTCGAGTCGAGTCCAGTCTCAAGTCGAGTCGAGTCCAGTCTCGAGTCGAGTCGAGTCCAGTCTCGTGTGGAGTCGAGTCCAGTCTCGAGTCGATTCGAGTCCAGTCTCGAGTCGAGTCTAGTCGAGTCCAGTCTCGAGTCGAGTCGAGTCCAGTCTCGAGTCGAGTCGTTTCCAGTCGAGTCGAGTCCAGTCTCGAGTCGAGTCGAGTCCAGTCTCGAGTCGAGTGGAGTCCAGTCTCGAGTCGTGTCCAGTCTCGAGTCGAGTCGAGTCGAGTACAGTCTCGAGTCGAGTCGAGTCCAGTCTCGGGTCGAGTCGAGTCCAGTCTCGAGTCGAGTCGAATCGAGTCCAGTCTCGAGTCGAGTCGAGTCCAGTCTCGAGTCGTGTCCAGTCTCGAGTCGAGTCGAGTCGAGTCCAGTCTCGAGTCGAGTCGAGTCCAGTCTCGAGTCGAGTCGAGTCCAGTCTCAAGTCGAGTCGATTCCAGTCTCGGGTCGAGTCGAGTCCAGTCTCGAGTCGAGTCAAGTCGAGTACAGTCTCGAGTCGAGTCGAGTCCAGTCTCGGGTCGAGTCGAGTCCAGTCTCGGGTCGAGTCGAGTCCAGTCTCGAGTCGAGTCGAGTCGAGTACAGTCTCGAGTCGAGTCGAGTCCAGTCTCGGGTCGAGTCGAGTCCAGTCTCGAGTCGAGTCGAATCGAGTCCAGTCTCGAGTCGATTCGAGTCCAGTCTCGAGTCGAGTCGAGTCGAGTCCAGTCTCGAGTCGAGTCGAGTCGAGTCCAGTCTCGAGTCGAGTCGAGTCCAGTCTCGAGTCGAGTCGAGTCCAGTCTCGAGTCGAGTCGAGTCGGGTCCAGTCTCGAGTCGAGTCGAGACCAGTCTCGAGTCGTGTCGATTCCAGTCTCGGGTCGAGTGGAGTCCAGTCTCGAGTCGTGTCCAGTCTCGAGTCGAGTCGAGTCGAGTCCAGTCTCGAGTCGAGTCGTGTCCAGTCGAGTCGAGTCCAGTCTCGAGTCGAGTCGAGTCCAGTCTCGAGTCGAGTGGAGTCCAGTCTCGAGTCGTGTCCAGTCTCGAGTCGAGTCGAGTCGAGTCCAGTCTTGAGTCGATTCGAGTCCAGTCTCGAGTCGAGTCGAGTCTAGTCTCAAGTCGAGTCGATTCCAGTCTCGGGTCGAGTCGAATCCAGTCTCGAGTCGAGTCGTGTACAGTCTCGGGTCGAGTCGAGTCCAGTCTCGAGTCGAGTCGAATCGAGTCCAGTCTCGAGTCGATTCGACTCCAGTCTCGAGTCGAGTCGAGTCCAGTCTCGAGTCGAGTCGAGTCCAGTCTCGAGTCGAGTCGAGACCAGTCTCGAGTCGTGTCAATTCCAGTCTCGGGTCGAGTGGAGTCCAGTCTCGAGTCGTGTCCAGTCTCGAGTCGAGTCGAGTCGAGTCCAGTCTCGAGTTGAGTCGAGTTCAGTCTCGAGTCGAGTCGAGTCTAATCTCGAGTCGAGTCGGGTCGAGTCCAGTCCCGAGTCGAGTCGAGTCGAGTCCAGTCTCGAGTCGAGTCGAGTCCAGTCTCGAGTCGAGTCGAGTCCAGTCTCAAGTCGAGTCGATTCCAGTCTCGGGTCGAGTCGAATCCAGTCTCGAGTCGAGTCGAGTCCAGTCTCGAGTCGAGTCGAGTCGAGTCCAGTCTCTAGTCGATTCAAGTCCAGACTCGAGTCGAGTCAAGACCACTCTCGAGTCGAGTCGAGTCGAGTCCAGTCTCGAGTCGATTCGAGTCCAGTCTCGAGTCGAGTCGCGTTCAGTCTCAAGTCGAGTCGATTCCAGTCTCGGGTCGAGTCGAGTCCAGTCTCGAGTCGAGTCGTGTCCAGTCGAGTCGAGTCCAGTCTGCAGTCGAGTCGAGTCCAGTCTCGAGTCGAGTGGAGTCCAGTCTCGAGTCGTGTCCAGTCTCGAGTCGAGTCGAGTCCAGTCTCAAGTCGAGTCGAGTCCAGTCTCGAGTCGAGTCGAGTCCAGTCTCAAGTCGAGTCGATTTCAGTCTCGGGTCGAGTCGAATCCAGTCTCGAGTCGAGTCGAGTACAGTCTCGAGTCGTGTCCAGTCTCGAGTCGAGTCGAGTCGAGTCCAGTCTCAAGTCGAGTCGAGTCCAGTCTCGATTCGAGTCGAGTCCAGTCTCGTGTCGAGTCGAGTCCAGTCTCGAGTCGATTCGAGTCCAGTCTCGAGTCGAGTCGAGTCCAGTCTCGAGTCGAGTCGAGTCCAGTCTCGTGTCGAGTCGAGTCCAGTCTCGAGTCGATTCGAGTCCAGTCTCGAGTCGAGTCTAGTCGAGTCCAGTCTCGAGTCGAGTCGAGTCGAGTACAGTCTCGAGTCGAGTCGAGTCCAGTCTCGGGTCGAGTCGAGTCCAGTCTCGAGTCGAGTCGAATCGAGTCCAGTCTCGAGTCGAGTCGGGTCCAGTCTCGAGTCGAGAGAAGTCCAGTCTCGAGTCGTGTCCAGTCTCGAGTCGAGTCGAGTCGAGTCCAGTCTCGAGTCGAGTCGAGTCCAGTCTCGAGTCGAGTCGAGTCCAGTCTCAAGTCGAGTCGATTCCAGTCTCGGGTCGAGTCGAGTCCAGTCTCGAGTCGAGTCAAGTCGAGTACAGTCTCGAGTCGAGTCGAGTCCAGTCTCGGGTCGAGTCGAGTCCAGTCTCGAGTCGAGTCGAGTCGAGTACAGTCTCGAGTCGAGTCGAGTCCAGTCTCGGGTCGAGTCGAGTCCAGTCTCGAGTCGAGTCGAATCGAGTCCAGTCTCGAGTCGATTCGAGTCCAGTCTCGAGTCGAGTCGAGTCGAGTCCAGTCTCGAGTCGAGTCGAGTCCAGTCTCGAGTCGAGTCGAGTCCAGTCTCGAGTCGAGTGAACTCCAGTCTCGAGTCGAGTCGAGTCGAGTCCAGTCTCGAGTCGAGTCGAGACCAGTCTCGAGTCGTGTCGATTCCAGTCTCGGGTCGAGTGGAGTCCAGTCTCGAGTTGTGTCCAGTCTCGAGTCGAGTCGAGTCGAGTCCAGTCTCGAGTCGAGTCGTGTCCAGTCGAGTCGAGTCCAGTCTCGAGTCGAGTCGAGTCCAGTCTCGAGTCGAGTGGAGTCCAGTCTCGAGTCGTGTCCAGTCTCGAGTCGAGTCGAGTCCAGTCTTGAGTCGATTCGAGTCCAGTCTCGAGTCGAGTCGAGTCCAGTCTCAAGTCGAGTCGATTCCAGTCTCGGGTCGAGTCGAATCCAGTCTCGAGTCGAGTCGTGTACAGTCTCGGGTCGAGTCGAGTCCAGTCTCAAGTCGAGTCGAATCGAGTCCAGTCTCGAGTCGATTCGACTCCAGTCTCGAGTCGAGTCGAGTCCAGTCTCGAGTCGTGTCGATTCCAGTCTCGAGTCGAGTGGAGTCCAGTCTCGAGTCGTGTCCAGTTTCGAGTCGAGTCGAGTCGAGTCCAGTCTCGAGTCGAGTCGTGTCCAGTCGAGTCGAGTCCAGTCTCGAGTCGAGTCGTGTCCAGTCGAGTCGAGTCCAGTCTCGAGTCGAGTCGAGTCCAGTCTCGAGTCGAGTGGAGTCCAGTCTCGAGTCGTGTCCAGTCTCGAGTCGAGTCGAGTCGAGTCCAGTCTCGAGTCGAGTCGAGTCCAGTCTCGAGTCGAGTCGAGTCCAATCTCGAATCGAGTCGAGTCGAGTCTCGGGTCCAGTCGAGTCCAGTCTCGAGTCGAGTCGAGTCCAGTCTCGAGTCGAGTCGAGTCAAGTCTCGAGTCGAGTCCAATCTCGAGTCGAGTCCAGTCTCGAGTTGAGTCGAGTTCAGTCTCGAGTCGAGTCGAGTCTAATCTCGAGTCGAGTCGAGTCGAGTCCAGTCCCGAGTCGAGTCGAGTCGAGTCCAGTCTCGAGTCGAGTGGAGTCCAGTCTCGAGTCGTGTCCAGTCTCGAGTCGAGTGGAGTCCAGTCTCGAGTCGTGTCCAGTCTCGAGTCGAGTCGAGTCGAGTCCAGTCTCGAGTCGAGTCGTGTCCAGTCGAGTCGAGTCCATTCTCGAGTCGAGTGGAGTCCAGTCTCGAGTCGTGTCGAGTCCAGTCTCAAGTCGAGTCGATTCCAGTCTCGGGTCGAGTCGAATCCAGTCTCGAGTCGAGTCGAGTCCAGTCTCGAGTTGAGTCGAGTTCAGTCTCGAGTCGAGTCGAGTCTATTCTCGAGTCGAGTCGAGTCGAGTCCAGTCCCGAGTCGAGTCTAGAGTCGAGTCGAGTCGAGTCCAGTCTCGAGTCGAGTCGTGTCCAGTCGAGTCGAGTCCAGTCTCGAGTTGAGTCGAGTTCAGTCTCGAGTCGAGTCGAGTCTAATCTCGAGTCGAGTCGAGTCGAGTCCAGTCCCGAGTCGAGTCGAGTCGAGTCCAGTCTCGAGTCGAGTCGAGTCGAGTCCAGTCTCGAGTCGAGTCGTGTCCAGTCGAGTCGAGTCCAGTCTCGAGTCGAGTCGAGTCCAGTCTCGAGTCGAGTGGAGTCCAGTCTCGAGTCGTGTCCAGTCTCGAGTCGAGTCTAGTCGAGTCCAGTCTCGAGTCGAGTCGAGTCCAGTCTCGAGTCGAGTCGTTTCCAGTCGCGTCGAGTCCAGTCTCGAGTCGAGTCGAGTCCAGTCTCGAGTCGAGTGGAGTCCAGTCTCGAGTCGTGTCCAGTCTCGAGTCGAGTCGAGTCGAGTACAGTCTCGAGTCGAGTCGAGTCCAGTCTCGGTTCGAGTCGAGTCCAGTCTCGAGTCGAGTCGAATCGAGTCCAGTCTCGAGTCGAGTCGAGTCCAGTCTCGAGTCGAGTCGAGTCCAGTCTCAAGTCGAGTCGATTCCAGTCTCGGGTCGAGTCGAGTCCAGTCTCGAGTCGAGTCAAGTCGAGTACAGTCTCGAGTCGAGTCGAGTCCAGTCTCGGGTCGAGTCGAGTCCAGTCTCGAGTCGAGTCGAATCGAGTCCAGCCTCGAGTCGAGTCGAGTCC
Organism: Pemphredon lugubris; assembly: GCA_933228935.1. NCBI lineage: Eukaryota > Metazoa > Arthropoda > Insecta > Hymenoptera > Crabronidae > Pemphredon > Pemphredon lugubris. Next base: position 17,455,874 of record OW121816.1, on the reverse strand, counting down.
AGTCTCGGGTCGAGTGGAGTCCAGTCTCGAGTCGTGTCCAGTCTCGAGTCGAGTCGAGTCGAGTCCAGTCTCGAGTCGAGTCGTGTCCAGTCGAGTCGAGTCCAGTCTCGAGTCGAGTCGAGTCCAGTCTCGAGTCGAGTGGAGTCCAGTCTCGAGTCGTGTCCAGTCTCGAGTCGAGTCGAGTCGAGTCCAGTCTTGAGTCGATTCGAGTCCAGTCTCGAGTCGAGTCGAGTCCAGTCTCAAGTCGAGTCGATTCCAGTCTCGGGTCGAGTCGAATCCAGTCTCGAGTCGAGTCGTGTACAGTCTCGGGTCGAGTCGAGTCCAGTCTCGAGTCGAGTCGAATCGAGTCCAGTCTCGAGTCGATTCGACTCCAGTCTCGAGTCGAGTCGAGTCCAGTCTCGAGTCGAGTCGAGTCCAGTCTCGAGTCGAGTCGAGACCAGTCTCGAGTCGTGTCAATTCCAGTCTCGGGTCGAGTGGAGTCCAGTCTCGAGTCGTGTCCAGTCTCGAGTCGAGTCGAGTCGAGTCCAGTCTCGAGTTGAGTCGAGTTCAGTCTCGAGTCGAGTCGAGTCTAATCTCGAGTCGAGTCGAGTCGAGTCCAGTCCCGAGTCGAGTCGAGTCGAGTCCAGTCTCGAGTCGAGTCGAGTCGAGTCCAGTCTCGAGTCGAGTCGTGTCCAGTCGAGTCGAGTCCAGTCTCGAGTCGAGTCGAGTCCAGTCTCGAGTCGTGTCCAGTCTCGAGTCGAGTCGAGTCGAGTCCAGTCTCGAGTCGAGTCGAGTCCAGTCTCGAGTCGAGTCGAGTCCAGTCTCAAGTCGAGTCGAGTCCAGTCTCGGGTCGAGTCGAATCCAGTCTCGAGTCGAGTCGAGTCCAGTCTCGAGTCGAGTCGAGTCGAGTCCAGTCTCTAGTCGATTCAAGTCCAGACTCGAGTCGAGTCGTGTCCACTCTCGAGGCGAGTCGAGTCGAGTCCAGTCTCGAGTCGAGTGGAGTCCAGTCTCGAGTCGTGTCCAGTCTCGAGTCGAGTCGAGTCGAGTCCAGTCTCAAGTCGAGTCGAGTCCAGTCTCGAGTCGAGTCGAGTCCAGTCTCAAGTCGAGTCGATTCCAGTCTCGGGTCGAGTCGAATCCAGTCTCCAGTCGAGTCGAGTCCAGTCTCGAGTCGAGTCGAGTCCAGTCTCGTGTGGAGTCGAGTCCAGTCTCGAGTCGATTCGAGTCCAGTCTCGAGTCGAGTCTAGTCGAGTCCAGTCTCGAGTCGAGTCGATTTCAGTCTCGGGTCGAGTCGAATCCAGTCTCGAGTCGAGTCGAGTACAGTCTCGAGTCGTGTCCAGTCTCGAGTCGAGTCGAGTCGAGTCCAGTCTCAAGTCGAGTCGAGTCCAGTCTCGAGTCGAGTCGAGTCCAGTCTCGTGTGGAGTCGAGTCCAGTCTCGAGTCGATTCGAGTCCAGTCTCGAGTCGAGTCTAGTCGAGTCCAGTCTCGAGTCGAGTCGAGTCCAGTCTCGAGTCGAGTCGTTTCCAGTCGAGTCGAGTCCAGTCTCGAGTCGAGTCGAGTCCAGTCTCGAGTCGAGTGGAGTCCAGTCTCGAGTCGTGTCCAGTCTCGAGTCGAGTCGAGTCGAGTACAGTCTCGAGTCGAGTCGAGTCCAGTCTCGGGTCGAGTCGAGTCCAGTCTCGAGTCGAGTCGAATCGAGTCCAGTCTCGAGTCGAGTCGAGTCCAGTCTCGAGTCGTGTCCAGTCTCGAGTCGAGTCGAGTCGAGTCCAGTCTCGAGTCGAGTCGAGTCCAGTCTCGAGTCGAGTCGAGTCCAGTCTCAAGTCGAGTCGATTCCAGTCTCGGGTCGAGTCGAGTCCAGTCTCGAGTCGAGTCAAGTCGAGTACAGTCTCGAGTCGAGTCGAGTCCAGTCTCGGGTCGAGTCGAGTCCAGTCTCGGGTCGAGTCGAGTCCAGTCTCGAGTCGAGTCGAGTCGAGTACAGTCTCGAGTCGAGTCGAGTCCAGTCTCGGGTCGAGTCGAGTCCAGTCTCGAGTCGAGTCGAATCGAGTCCAGTCTCGAGTCGATTCGAGTCCAGTCTCGAGTCGAGTCGAGTCGAGTCCAGTCTCGAGTCGAGTCGAGTCGAGTCCAGTCTCGAGTCGAGTCGAGTCCAGTCTCGAGTCGAGTCGAGTCCAGTCTCGAGTCGAGTCGAGTCGAGTCCAGTCTCGAGTCGAGTCGAGACCAGTCTCGAGTCGAGTCGAGACCAGTCTCGAGTCGTGTCGATTCCAGTCTCGGGTCGAGTGGAGTCCAGTCTCGAGTCGTGTCCAGTCTCGAGTCGAGTCGAGTCGAGTCCAGTCTCGAGTCGAGTCGTGTCCAGTCGAGTCGAGTCCAGTCTCGAGTCGAGTCGAGTCCAGTCTCGAGTCGAGTGGAGTCCAGTCTCGAGTCGTGTCCAGTCTCGAGTCGAGTCGAGTCGAGTCCA
>OW121816.1:17427788-17453250 GCA_933228935.1 Pemphredon lugubris | reverse complement strand
GAATCGAGTCCAGTCTCGAGTCGATTCGAGTCCAGTCTCGAGTCGAGTCGAGTCCAGTCTCGAGTCGAGTCGAGTCCAGTCTCGAGTCGAGTCAACTCCAGTCTCGAGTCGAGTCGAGTCGAGTCCAGTCTCGAGTCGAGTCGAGACCAGTCTCGAGTCGTGTCGATTCCAGTCTCGGGTCGAGTGGAGTCCAGTCTCGAGTTGTGTCCAGTCTCGAGTCGAGTCGAGTCGAGTCCAGTCTCGAGTCGAGTCGTGTCCAGTCGAGTCGAGTCCAGTCTCGAGTCGAGTCGAGTCCAGTCTCGAGTCGAGTGGAGTCCAGTCTCGAGTCGTGTCCAGTCTCGAGTCGAGTCGAGTCGAGTCCAGTCTTGAGTCGATTCGAGTCCAGTCTCGAGTCGAGTCGAGTCCAGTCTCAAGTCGAGTCGATTCCAGTCTCGGGTCGAGTCGAATCCAGTCTCGAGTCGAGTCGAGTCCAGTCTCAAGTCGAGTCGATTCCAGTCTCGGGTCGAGTCGAATCCAGTCTCGAGTCGAGTCGTGTACAGTCTCGGGTCGAGTCGAGTCCAGTCTCGAGTCGAGTCGAATCGAGTCCAGTCTCGAGTCGATTCGACTCCAGTCTCGAGTCGAGTCGAGTCCAGTCTCGAGTCGAGTCGAGTCCAGTCTCGAGTCGAGTCGAGACCAGTCTCGAGTCGTGTCGATTCCAGTCTCGAGTCGAGTGGAGTCCAGTCTCGAGTCGTGTCCAGTCTCGAGTCGAGTCGAGTCGAGTCCAGTCTCGAGTCGAGTCGTGTCCAGTCGAGTCGAGTCCAGTCTCGAGTCGAGTCGAGTCCAGTCTCGAGTCGAGTGGAGTCCAGTCTCGAGTCGTGTCCAGTCTCGAGTCGAGTCGAGTCGAGTCCAGTCTCGAGTCGAGTCGAGTCCAGTCTCGAGTCGAGTCGAGTCCAATCTCGAATCGAGTCGAGTCGAGTCTCGGGTCCAGTCGAGTCCAGTCTCGAGTCGAGTCGAGTCCAGTCTCGAGTCGAGTCGAGTCCAGTCTCGAGTCGAGTCCAGTCTCGAGTCGAGTCCAGTCTCGAGTTGAGTCGAGTTCAGTCTCGAGTCGAGTCGAGTCTAATCTCGAGTCGAGTCGAGTCGAGTCCAGTCCCGAGTCGAGTCGAGTCGAGTCCAGTCTCGAGTCGAGTGGAGTCCAGTCTCGAGTCGTGTCCAGTCTCGAGTCGAGTCGAGTCGAGTCCAGTCTCGAGTCGAGTCGTGTCCAGTCGAGTCGAGTCCATTCTCGAGTCGAGTGGAGTCCAGTCTCGAGTCGTGTCGAGTCCAGTCTCAAGTCGAGTCGATTCCAGTCTCGGGTCGAGTCGAATCCAGTCTCGAGTCGAGTCGAGTCCAGTCTCGAGTCGAGTCGAGTCGAGTCCAGTCTCTAGTCGATTCAAGTCCAGACTCGAGTCGAGTCGAGACCACTCTCGAGTCGAGTCGAGTCCAGTCCCGAGTCGAGTCGAGTCGAGTCCAGTCTCGAGTCGAGTGGAGTCCAGTCTCGAGTCGTGTCCAGTCTCGAGTCGAGTCGAGTCGAGTCCAGTCTCGAGTCGAGTCGTGTCCAGTCGAGTCGAGTCGAGTCCAGTCTCGAGTCGAGTCGAGTCCAGTCTCGAGTCGAGTCGAGTCCAGTCTCAAGTCGAGTCGATTCCAGTCTCGGGTCGAGTCGAGTCCAGTCTCGAGTAGAGTCGAGTCGAGTCCAGTCTCTAGTCGATTCAAGTCCAGACTCGAGTCGAGTCGAGACCACTCTCGAGTCGAGTCGAGTCGAGTCGAGTCGAGTCCAGTCTCGAGTCGATTCGAGTCCAGTCTCGAGTCGAGTCGCGTTCAGTCTCAAGTCGAGTCGATTCCAGTCTCGGGTCGCGTCGAGTCCAGTCTCGAGTCGAGTCCAGTCTCGAGTTGAGTCGCGTCCAGTCTCGAGTCGTGTCGAGTCCAGTCTCGAGTCGAGTCGAGCCCAGTCTCGGTTCGAGTCGATTCCAGTCTCAAGTCGATTCGAGTCCAGTCTCGAGTCGAGTCGAGTCGAGTCCAGTCTCGAGTCGAGTCGAGTCGAGTCCAGTCTCGAGTCGAGTCGAGTCGAGTCCAGTCTCGAGTCGAGTCGAGTCGAGTCCAGTCTCGAGTCGAGTCGTTTCCAGTCGAGTCGAGTCCAGTCTCGAGTCGAGTCGAGTCCAGTCTCGAGTCGAGTGGAGTCCAGTCTCGGGTCGAGTCGAGTCCAGTCTCGAGTCGAGTCGAATCGAGTCCAGTCTCGAGTCGAGTCGAGTCCAGTCTCGAGTCGAGTGGAGTCCAATCTCGAGTCGTGTCCAGTCTCGAGTCGAGTCGAGTCGAGTCCAGTCTCGAGTCGAGTCGAGTCCAGTCTCGAGTCGAGTCGAGTCCAGTCTCAAGTCGAGTCGATTCCAGTCTCGGGTCGAGTCGAGTCGAGTACAGTCTCGAGTCGAGTCGAGTCCAGTCTCGGGTCGAGTCGAGTCCAGTCTCGAGTCGAGTCGAATCGAGTCCAGTCTCGAGTCGATTCGTGTCCAGTCTCGAGTCGAGTCGAGTCGAGTCCAGTCTCGAGTCGAGTCGAGTCGAGTCCAGTCTCGAGTCGAGTCGAGTCGAGTCCAGTCTCGAGTCGAGTCGACTCCAGTCTCGAGTCGAGTCGAGTCGAGTCCAGTCTCGAGTCGAGTCGAGACCAGTCTCGAGTCGTGTCGATTCCAGTCTCGGGTCGAGTCGAGTCCAGTCTCGGGTCGAGTCGAGTCCAGTCTCGAGTCGAGTCGAATCGAGTCCAGTCTCGAGTCGATTCGAGTCCAGTCTCGAGTCGAGTCGAGTCGAGTCCAGTCTCGAGTCGAGTCGAGTCGAGTCCAGTCTCGAGTCGAGTCGAGTCCAGTCTCGAGTCGAGTCGAGTCCAGTCTCGAGTCGAGTCGACTCCAGTCTCGAGTCGAGTCGAGTCGAGTCCAGTCTCGAGTCGAGTCGAGACCAGTCTCGAGTCGTGTCGATTCCAGTCTCGGGTCGAGTGGAGTCCAGTCTCGGGTCGTGTCGATTCCAGTCTCGGGTCGAGTGGAGTTCAGTCTCGAGTCGAGTCGAGTCTAATCTCGAGTCGAGTCGAGTCGAGTCCAGTCCCGAGTCGAGTCGAGTCCAGTCTCGAGTCGAGTCGAGTCCAGTCTCGAGTCGTGTCCAGTCTCGAGTCGAGTCGAGTCGAGTCCAGTCTCGAGTCGAGTCGGGTCCAGTCGAGTCGAGTCCAGTCTCGAGTCGAGTCGAGTCCAGTCTCGAGTCGTGTCCAGTCTCGAGTCGAGTCGAGTCGAGTCCAGTCTCGAGTCGAGTCGAGTCCAGTCTCGAGTCGAGTCGAGTCCAGTCTCGAGTCGAGTCGAGTCCAGTCTCGAGTCGAGTCGAGTCCAGTCTCAAGTCGAGTCGATTCCAGTCTCGGGTCGAGTCGAATCCAGTCTCGAGTCGAGTCGAGTCCAGTCTCGAGTCGAGTCGAGTCCAGTCTCGAGTCGAGTGGAGTCCAGTCTCGAGTCGTGTCCAGTCTCGAGTCGAGTCGAGTCGAGTACAGTCTCGAGTCGAGTCGAGTCCAGTCTCGGGTCGAGTCGAGTCCAGTCTCGAGTCGAGTCGAATCGAGTCCAGTCTCGAGTCGAGTCGAGTCCAGTCTCGAGTCGAGAGAAGTCCAGTCTCGAGTCGTGTCCAGTCTCGAGTCGAGTCGAGTCGAGTCCAGTCTCGAGTCGAGTCGAGTCCAGTCTCGAGTCGAGTCGAGTCCAGTCTCAAGTCGAGTCGATTCCAGTCTCGGGTCGAGTCGAGTCCAGTCTCGAGTCGAGTCAAGTCGAGTACAGTCTCGAGTCGAGTCGAGTCCAGTCTCGGGTCGAGTCGAGTCCAGTCTCGAGTCGAGTCGAATCGAGTCCAGTCTCGAGTCGATTCGAGTCCAGTCTCGAGTCGAGTCGAGTCGAGTCCAGTCTCGAGTCGAGTCGAGTCCAGTCTCGAGTCGAGTCGAGTCCAGTCTCGAGTCGAGTCGAGTCGAGTCAAGTCTCGAGTCGAGTCGAGTCGAGTCCAGTCTCGAGTCGAGTCGAGTCGAGTCCAGTCTCGAGTCGAGTCGACTCCAGTCTCGAGTCGAGTCGAGTCGAGTCCAGTCTCGAGTCGAGTCGAGACCAGTCTCGAGTCGTGTCGATTCCAGTCTCAAGTCGAGTCGATTCCAGTCTCGGGTCGAGTCGAGTCGAGTACAGTCTCGAGTCGAGTCGAGTCCAGTCTCGGGTCGAGTCGAGTCCAGTCTCGAGTCGAGTCGAATCGAGTCCAGTCTCGAGTCGATTCGTGTCCAGTCTCGAGTCGAGTCGAGTCGAGTCCAGTCTCGAGTCGAGTCGTGTCCAGTCGAGTCGAGTCCAGTCTCGAGTCGAGTCGAGTCCAGTCTCGAGTCGTGTCCAGTCTCGAGTCGAGTCGAGTCGAGTCCAGTCTCGAGTCGAGTCGAGTCCAGTCTCGAGTCGAGTCGAGTCCAGTCTCGAGTCGAGTCGAGTCCAGTCTCAAGTCGAGTCGATTCCAGTCTCGGGTCGAGTCGAATCCAGTCTCGAGTCGAGTCGAGTCCAGTCTCGAGTCGAGTCGAGTCCAGTCTCGAGTCGAGTGGAGTCCAGTCTCGAGTCGTGTCCAGTCTCGAGTCGAGTCGAGTCGAGTACAGTCTCGAGTCGAGTCGAGTCCAGTCTCGGGTCGAGTCGAGTCCAGTCTCGAGTCGAGTCGAATCGAGTCCAGTCTCGAGTCGAGTCGAGTCCAGTCTCGAGTCGAGAGAAGTCCAGTCTCGAGTCGTGTCCAGTCTCGAGTCGAGTCGAGTCGAGTCCAGTCTCGAGTCGAGTCGAGTCCAGTCTCGAGTCGAGTCGAGTCCAGTCTCAAGTCGAGTCGATTCCAGTCTCGGGTCGAGTCGAGTCCAGTCTCGAGTCGAGTCAAGTCGAGTACAGTCTCGAGTCGAGTCGAGTCCAGTCTCGGGTCGAGTCGAGTCCAGTCTCGAGTCGAGTCGAATCGAATCCAGTCTCGAGTCGATTCGAGTCCAGTCTCGAGTCGAGTCGAGTCGAGTCCAGTCTCGAGTCGAGTCGAGTCCAGTCTCGAGTCGAGTCGAGTCCAGTCTCGAGTCGAGTCAACTCCAGTCTCGAGTCGAGTCGAGTCGAGTCCAGTCTCGAGTCGAGTCGAGACCAGTCTCGAGTCGTGTCGATTCCAGTCTCGGGTCGAGTGGAGTCCAGTCTCGAGTTGTGTCCAGTCTCGAGTCGAGTCGAGTCGAGTCCAGTCTCGAGTCGAGTCGTGTCCAGTCGAGTCGAGTCCAGTCTCGAGTCGAGTCGAGTCCAGTCTCGAGTCGAGTGGAGTCCAGTCTCGAGTCGTGTCCAGTCTCGAGTCGAGTCGAGTCGAGTCCAGTCTTGAGTCGATTCGAGTCCAGTCTCGAGTCGAGTCGAGTCCAGTCTCAAGTCGAGTCGATTCCAGTCTCGGGTCGAGTCGAATCCAGTCTCGAGTCGAGTCGAGTCCAGTCTCAAGTCGAGTCGATTCCAGTCTCGGGTCGAGTCGAATCCAGTCTCGAGTCGAGTCGTGTACAGTCTCGGGTCGAGTCGAGTCCAGTCTCGAGTCGAGTCGAATCGAGTCCAGTCTCGAGTCGATTCGACTCCAGTCTCGAGTCGAGTCGAGTCCAGTCTCGAGTCGAGTCGAGTCCAGTCTCGAGTCGAGTCGAGACCAGTCTCGAGTCGTGTCGATTCCAGTCTCGAGTCGAGTGGAGTCCAGTCTCGAGTCGTGTCCAGTCTCGAGTCGAGTCGAGTCGAGTCCAGTCTCGAGTCGAGTCGTGTCCAGTCGAGTCGAGTCCAGTCTCGAGTCGAGTCGAGTCCAGTCTCGAGTCGAGTGGAGTCCAGTCTCGAGTCGTGTCCAGTCTCGAGTCGAGTCGAGTCGAGTCCAGTCTCGAGTCGAGTCGAGTCCAGTCTCGAGTCGAGTCGAGTCCAATCTCGAATCGAGTCGAGTCGAGTCTCGGGTCCAGTCGAGTCCAGTCTCGAGTCGAGTCGAGTCCAGTCTCGAGTCGAGTCGAGTCGAGTCCAGTCTCGAGTCGATTCGAGTCCAGTCTCGAGTCGAGTCGCGTTCAGTCTCAAGTCGAGTCGATTCCAGTCTCGGGTCGAGTCGAGTCCAGTCTCGAGTCGAGTCGTGTCCAGTCGAGTCGAGTCCAGTCTGCAGTCGAGTCGAGTCCAGTCTCGAGTCGAGTGGAGTCCAGTCTCGAGTCGTGTCCAGTCTCGAGTCGAGTCGAGTCGAGTCCAGTCTCGAGTCGAGTCGAGTCCAGTCTCGAGTCGAGTCGAGTCCAATCTCGAATCGAGTCGAGTCGAGTCTCGGGTCCAGTCGAGTCCAGTCTCGAGTCGAGTCGAGTCCAGTCTCGAGTCGAGTCGAGTCGAGTCCAGTCTCGAGTCGATTCGAGTCCAGTCTCGAGTCGAGTCGCGTTCAGTCTCAAGTCGAGTCGATTCCAGTCTCGGGTCGAGTCGAGTCCAGTCTCGAGTCGAGTCGTGTCCAGTCGAGTCGAGTCCAGTCTGCAGTCGAGTCGAGTCCAGTCTCGAGTCGAGTGGAGTCCAGTCTCGAGTCGTGTCCAGTCTCGAGTCGAGTCGAGTCGAGTCCAGTCTCGAGTCGAGTCGAGTCCAATCTCGAATCGAGTCGAGTCGAGTCTCGGGTCCAGTCGAGTCCAGTCTCGAGTCGAGTCGAGACCACTCTCGAGTCGAGTCGAGTCGAGTCCAGTCTCGAGTCGATTCGAGTCCAGTCTCGAGTCGAGTCGCGTTCAGTCTCAAGTCGAGTCGATTCCAGTCTCGGGTCGAGTCGAGTCCAGTCTCGAGTCGAGTCGTGTCCAGTCGAGTCGAGTCCAGTCTGCAGTCGAGTCGAGTCCAGTCTCGAGTCGAGTGGAGTCCAGTCTCGAGTCGTGTCCAGTCTCGAGTCGAGTCGAGTCGAGTCCAGTCTCAAGTCGAGTCGAGTCCAGTCTCGAGTCGAGTCGAGTCCAGTCTCAAGTCGAGTCGATTTCAGTCTCGGGTCGAGTCGAATCCAGTCTCGAGTCGAGTCGAGTACAGTCTCGAGTCGTGTCCAGTCTCGAGTCGAGTCGAGTCGAGTCCAGTCTCAAGTCGAGTCGAGTCCAGTCTCGAGTCGAGTCGAGTCCAGTCTCAAGTCGAGTCGATTCCAGTCTCGGGTCGAGTCGAATCCAGTCTCCAGTCGAGTCGAGTCGAGTCCAGTCTCGTGTCGAGTCGAGTCCAGTCTCGAGTCGATTCGAGTCCAGTCTCGAGTCGAGTCGTTTCCAGTCGAGTCGAGTCCAGTCTCGAGTCGAGTCGAGTCCAGTCTCGAGTCGAGTGGAGTCCAGTCTCGAGTCGTGTCGATTCCAGTCTCGGGTCGAGTGGAGTCCAGTCTCGAGTCGTGTCCAGTCTCGAGTCGAGTCGAGTCGAGTCCAGGCTCGAGTCGAGTCGTGTCCAGTCGAGTCGAGTCCAGTCTCGAGTCGAGTCGAGTCCAGTCTCGAGTCGAGTGGAGTCCAGTCTCGAGTCGTGTCCAGTCTCGAGTCGAGTCGAGTCGAGTCCAGTCTTGAGTCGATTCGAGTCCAGTCTCGAGTCGAGTCGAGTCCAGTCTCAAGTCGAGTCGATTCCAGTCTCGGGTCGAGTCGAATCCAGTCTCGAGTCGAGTCGTGTACAGTCTCGGGTCGAGTCGAGTCCAGTCTCGAGTCGAGTCGAATCGAGTCCAGTCTCGAGTCGATTCGACTCCAGTCTCGAGTCGAGTCGAGTCCAGTCTCGAGTCGAGTCGAGTCCAGTCTCGAGTCGAGTCGAGACCAGTCTCGAGTCGTGTCAATTCCAGTCTCGGGTCGAGTGGAGTCCAGTCTCGAGTCGTGTCCAGTCTCGAGTCGAGTCGAGTCGAGTCCAGTCTCGAGTTGAGTCGAGTTCAGTCTCGAGTCGAGTCGAGTCTAATCTCGAGTCGAGTCGAGTCGAGTCCAGTCCCGAGTCGAGTCGAGTCGAGTCCAGTCTCGAGTCGAGTGGAGTCCAGTCTCGAGTCGTGTCCAGTCTCGAGTCGAGTCGAGTCGAGTCCAGTCTCGAGTCGAGTCCAGTCTCGAGTCGAGTCGTGTCCAGTCGAGTCGAGTCCAGTCTCGAGTCGAGTCGCGTTCAGTCTCAAGTCGAGTCGATTCCAGTCTCGGGTCGAGTTGAGTCCAGTCTCGAGTCGAGTCGTGTCCAGTCGAGTCGAGTCCAGTCTCTAGTCGAGTCGAGTCCAGTCTCGAGTCGAGTGGAGTCCAGTCTCGAGTCGTGTCCAGTCTCGAGTCGAGTCGAGTCGAGTCCAGTCTCAAGTCGAGTCGAGTCCAGTCTCGAGTCGAGTCGAGTCCAGTCTCAAGTCGAGTCGATTTCAGTCTCGGGTCGAGTCGAATCCAGTCTCGAGTCGAGTCGAGTACAGTCTCGAGTCGTGTCCAGTCTCGAGTCGAGTCGAGTCGAGTCCAGTCTCAAGTCGAGTCGAGTCCAGTCTCGAGTCGAGTCGAGTCCAGTCTCAAGTCGAGTCGATTCCAGTCTCGGGTCGAGTCGAATCCAGTCTCCAGTCGAGTCGAGTCCAGTCTCGAGTCGAGTCGAGTCCAGTCTCGTGTCGAGTCGAGTCCAGTCTCGAGTCGATTCGAGTCCAGTCTCGAGTCGAGTCTAGTCGAGTCCAGTCTCGAGTCGAGTCGAGTCCAGTCTCGAGTCGAGTCGTTTCCAGTCGAGTCGAGTCCAGTCTCGAGTCGAGTCGAGTCCAGTCTCGAGTCGAGTGGAGTCCAGTCTCGAGTCGTGTCCAGTCTCGAGTCGAGTCGAGTCGAGTACAGTCTCGACTCGAGTCGAGTCCAGTCTCGGGTCGAGTCGAGTCCAGTCTCGAGTCGAGTCGAGTCCAGTCTCAAGTCGAGTCGATTCCAGTCTCGGGTCGAGTCGAGTCCAGTCTCGAGTCGAGTCAAGTCGAGTACAGTCTCGAGTCGAGTCGAGTCCAGTCTCGGGTCGAGTCGAGTCCAGTCTCGAGTCGAGTCGAGTCGAGTACAGTCTCGAGTCGAGTCGAGTCCAGTCTCGGGTCGAGTCGAGTCCAGTCTCGAGTCGAGTCGAATCGAGTCCAGTCTCGAGTCGATTCGAGTCCAGTCTCGAGTCGAGTCGAGTCGAGTCCAGTCTCGAGTCGAGTCGAGTCGAGTCCAGTCTCGAGTCGAGTCGAGTCCAGTCTCGAGTCGAGTCGAGTCCAGTCTCGAGTCGAGTCGACTCCAGTCTCGAGTCGAGTCGAGTCGAGTCCAGTCTCGAGTCGAGTCGAGACCAGTCTCGAGTCGTGTCGATTCCAGTCTCGGGTCGAGTCGAGTCCAGTCTCGGGTCGAGTCGAGTCCAGTCTCGAGTCGAGTCGAATCGAGTCCAGTCTCGAGTCGATTCGAGTCCAGTCTCGAGTCGAGTCGAGTCGAGTCCAGTCTCGAGTCGAGTCGAGTCGAGTCCAGTCTCGAGTCGAGTCGAGTCCAGTCTCGAGTCGAGTCGAGTCCAGTCTCGAGTCGAGTCGACTCCAGTCTCGAGTCGAGTCGAGTCGAGTCCAGTCTCGAGTCGAGTCGAGACCAGTCTCGAGTCGTGTCGATTCCAGTCTCGGGTCGAGTGGAGTCCAGTCTCGGGTCGTGTCGATTCCAGTCTCGGGTCGAGTGGAGTTCAGTCTCGAGTCGAGTCGAGTCTAATCTCGAGTCGAGTCGAGTCGAGTCCAGTCCCGAGTCGAGTCGAGTCGAGTCCAGTCTCGAGTCGAGTGGAGTCCAGTCTCGAGTCGTGTCCAGTCTCGAGTCGAGTCGAGTCGAGTCCAGTGTCGAGTCGAGTCGAGTCCAGTCTCGAGTCGTGTCCAGTCTCGAGTCGAGTCGAGTCGAGTCCAGTCTCGAGTCGAGTCGAGTCCAGTCTCGAGTCGAGTCGAGTCCAGTCTCGAGTCGAGTCGAGTCCAGTCTCGAGTCGAGTCGAGTCCAGTCTCAAGTCGAGTCGATTCCAGTCTCGGGTCGAGTCGAATCCAGTCTCGAGTCGAGTCGAGTCCAGTCTCGAGTCGAGTCGAGTCCAGTCTCGAGTCGAGTGGAGTCCAGTCTCGAGTCGTGTCCAGTCTCGAGTCGAGTCGAGTCGAGTACAGTCTCGAGTCGAGTCGAGTCCAGTCTCGGGTCGAGTCGAGTCCAGTCTCGAGTCGAGTCGAATCGAGTCCAGTCTCGAGTCGAGTCGAGTCCAGTCTCGAGTCGAGAGAAGTCCAGTCTCGAGTCGTGTCCAGTCTCGAGTCGAGTCGAGTCGAGTCCAGTCTCGAGTCGAGTCGAGTCCAGTCTCGAGTCGAGTCGAGTCCAGTCTCAAGTCGAGTCGATTCCAGTCTCGGGTCGAGTCGAGTCCAGTCTCGAGTCGAGTCAAGTCGAGTACAGTCTCGAGTCGAGTCGAGTCCAGTCTCGGGTCGAGTCGAGTCCAGTCTCGAGTCGAGTCGAATCGAGTCCAGTCTCGAGTCGATTCGAGTCCAGTCTCGAGTCGAGTCGAGTCCAGTCTCGAGTCGAGTCGAGTCCAGTCTCGAGTCGAGTCAACTCCAGTCTCGAGTCGAGTCGAGTCGAGTCCAGTCTCGAGTCGAGTCGAGTCCAGTCTCGAGTCGTGTCGATTCCCGTCTCGGGTCGAGTGGAGTCCAGTCTCGAGTTGTGTCCAGTCTCGAGTCGAGTCGAGTCGAGTCGAGTCCAGTCTCGAGTCGAGTCGTGTCCAGTCGAGTCGAGTCCAGTCTCGAGTCGAGTCGAGTCCAGTCTCGAGTCGAGTGGAGTCCAGTCTCGAGTCGTGTCCAGTCTCGAGTCGAGTCGAGTCGAGTCCAGTCTTGAGTCGATTCGAGTCCAGTCTCGAGTCGAGTCGAGTCCAGTCTCAAGTCGAGTCGATTCCAGTCTCGGGTCGAGTCGAATCCAGTCTCGAGTCGAGTCGAGTCCAGTCTCAAGTCGAGTCGATTCCAGTCTCGGGTCGAGTCGAATCCAGTCTCGAGTCGAGTCGTGTACAGTCTCGGGTCGAGTCGAGTCCAGTCTCGAGTCGAGTCGAATCGAGTCCAGTCTCGAGTCGAGTCGACTCCAGTCTCGAGTCGAGTCGAGTCCAGTCTCGAGTCGAGTCGAGTCCAGTCTCGAGTCGAGTCGAGACCAGTCTCGAGTCGTGTCGATTCCAGTCTCGAGTCGAGTGGAGTCCAGTCTCGAGTCGTGTCCAGTCTCGAGTCGAGTCGAGTCGAGTCCAGTCTCGAGTCGAGTCGTGTCCAGTCGAGTCGAGTCCAGTCTCGAGTCGAGTCGAGTCCAGTCTCGAGTCGAGTGGAGTCCAGTCTCGAGTCGTGTCCAGTCTCGAGTCGAGTCGAGTCGAGTCCAGAGTCGAGTCGAGTCGAGTCCAGTCTCGAGTCGAGTCGAGTCCAATCTCGAATCGAGTCGAGTCGAGTCTCGGGTCCAGTCGAGTCCAGTCTCGAGTCGAGTCGAGTCCAGTCTCGAGTCGAGTCCAGTCTCGAGTTGAGTCGAGTTCAGTCTCGAGTCGAGTCGAGTCTAATCTCGAGTCGAGTCGAGTCGAGTCCAGTCCCGAGTCGAGTCGAGTCGAGTCCAGTCTCGAGTCGAGTGGAGTCCAGTCTCGAGTCGTGTCCAGTCTCGAGTCGAGTCGAGTCGAGTCCAGTCTCGAGTCGAGTCGTGTCCAGTCGAGTCGAGTCCATTCTCGAGTCGAGTGGAGTCCAGTCTCGAGTCGTGTCGAGTCCAGTCTCAAGTCGAGTCGATTCCAGTCTCGGGTCGAGTCGAATCCAGTCTCGAGTCGAGTCGAGTCCAGTCTCGAGTCGAGTCGAGTCGAGTCCAGTCTCTAGTCGATTCAAGTCCAGACTCGAGTCGAGTCGAGACCACTCTCGAGTCGAGTCGAGTCCAGTCCCGAGTCGAGTCGAGTCGAGTCCAGTCTCGAGTCGAGTGGAGTCCAGTCTCGAGTCGTGTCCAGTCTCGAGTCGAGTCGAGTCGAGTCCAGTCTCGAGTCGAGTCGTGTCCAGTCGAGTCGAGTCGAGTCCAGTCTCGAGTCGAGTCGAGTCCAGTCTCGAGTCGAGTCGAGTCCAGTCTCGAGTCGAGTCGAGTCCAGTCTCGAGTCGAGTCGAGTCCAGTCTCGAGTCGAGTCGAGTCCAGTCTCAAGTCGAGTCGATTCCAGTCTCGGGTCGAGTCGAGTCCAGTCTCGAGTAGAGTCGAGTCGAGTCCAGTCTCTAGTCGATTCAAGTCCAGACTCGAGTCGAGTCGAGACCACTCTCGAGTCGAGTCGAGTCGAGTCGAGTCGAGTCCAGTCTCGAGTCGATTCGAGTCCAGTCTCGAGTCGAGTCGCGTTCAGTCTCAAGTCGAGTCGATTCCAGTCTCGGGTCGAGTCGAGTCCAGTCTCGAGTCGAGTCCAGTCTCGAGTTGAGTCGCGTCCAGTCTCGAGTCGTGTCGAGTCCAGTCTCGAGTCGAGTCGAGCCCAGTCTCGGTTCGAGTCGATTCCAGTCTCAAGTCGATTCGAGTCCAGTCTCGAGTCGAGTCGAGTCGAGTCCAGTCTCGAGTCGAGTCGAGTCGAGTCCAGTCTCGAGTCGAGTCGAGTCGAGTCCAGTCTCGAGTCGAGTCGAGTCGAGTCCAGTCTCGAGTCGAGTCGTTTCCAGTCGAGTCGAGTCCAGTCTCGAGTCGAGTCGAGTCCAGTCTCGAGTCGAGTGGAGTCCAGTCTCGGGTCGAGTCGAGTCCAGTCTCGAGTCGAGTCGAATCGAGTCCAGTCTCGAGTCGAGTCGAGTCCAGTCTCGAGTCGAGTGGAGTCCAATCTCGAGTCGTGTCCAGTCTCGAGTCGAGTCGAGTCGAGTCCAGTCTCGAGTCGAGTCGAGTCCAGTCTCGAGTCGAGTCGAGTCCAGTCTCAAGTCGAGTCGATTCCAGTCTCGGGTCGAGTCGAGTCGAGTACAGTCTCGAGTCGAGTCGAGTCCAGTCTCGGGTCGAGTCGAGTCCAGTCTCGAGTCGAGTCGAATCGAGTCCAGTCTCGAGTCGATTCGTGTCCAGTCTCGAGTCGAGTCGAGTCGAGTCCAGTCTCGAGTCGAGTCGAGTCGAGTCCAGTCTCGAGTCGAGTCGAGTCGAGTCCAGTCTCGAGTCGAGTCGACTCCAGTCTCGAGTCGAGTCGAGTCGAGTCCAGTCTCGAGTCGAGTCGAGACCAGTCTCGAGTCGTGTCGATTCCAGTCTCGGGTCGAGTCGAGTCCAGTCTCGGGTCGAGTCGAGTCCAGTCTCGAGTCGAGTCGAATCGAGTCCAGTCTCGAGTCGATTCGAGTCCAGTCTCGAGTCGAGTCGAGTCGAGTCCAGTCTCGAGTCGAGTCGAGTCGAGTCCAGTCTCGAGTCGAGTCGAGTCCAGTCTCGAGTCGAGTCGAGTCCAGTCTCGAGTCGAGTCGACTCCAGTCTCGAGTCGAGTCGAGTCGAGTCCAGTCTCGAGTCGAGTCGAGACCAGTCTCGAGTCGTGTCGATTCCAGTCTCGGGTCGAGTGGAGTCCAGTCTCGGGTCGTGTCGATTCCAGTCTCGGGTCGAGTGGAGTTCAGTCTCGAGTCGAGTCGAGTCTAATCTCGAGTCGAGTCGAGTCGAGTCCAGTCCCGAGTCGAGTCGAGTCGAGTCGAGTCCAGTCTCGAGTCGAGTGGAGTCCAGTCTCGAGTCGTGTCCAGTCTCGAGTCGAGTCGAGTCGAGTCCAGTCTCGAGTCGAGTCGTGTCCAGTCGAGTCGCGTCCAGTCTCGAGTCGAGTCGAGTCCAGTCTCGAGTCGAGTCGAGTCCAGTCTCGAGTCGAGTCGAGTCCAGTCTCAAGTCGAGTCGATTCCAGTCTCGGGTCGAGTCGAATCCAGTCTCGAGTCGAGTCGAGTCCAGTCTCGAGTCGAGTCGAGTCCAGTCTCGAGTCGAGTGGAGTCCAGTCTCGAGTCGTGTCCAGTCTCGAGTCGAGTCGAGTCGAGTACAGTCTCGAGTCGAGTCGAGTCCAGTCTCGGGTCGAGTCGAGTCCAGTCTCGAGTCGAGTCGAATCGAGTCCAGTCTCGAGTCGAGTCGAGTCCAGTCTCGAGTCGAGAGAAGTCCAGTCTCGAGTCGTGTCCAGTCTCGAGTCGAGTCGAGTCGAGTCCAGTCTCGAGTCGAGTCGAGTCCAGTCTCGAGTCGAGTCGAGTCCAGTCTCAAGTCGAGTCGATTCCAGTCTCGGGTCGAGTCGAGTCCAGTCTCGAGTCGAGTCAAGTCGAGTACAGTCTCGAGTCGAGTCGAGTCCAGTCTCGGGTCAAGTCGAGTCCAGTCTCGAGTCGAGTCGAATCGAGTCCAGTCTCGAGTCGATTCGAGTCCAGTCTCGAGTCGAGTCGAGTCGAGTCCAGTCTCGAGTCGAGTCGAGTCCAGTCTCGAGTCGAGTCGAGTCCAGTCTCGAGTCGAGTCGAGTCGAGTCCAGTCTCGAGTCGAGTCGAGTCGAGTCCAGTCTCGAGTCGAGTCGAGTCGAGTCCAGTCTCGAGTCGAGTCGACTCCAGTCTCGAGTCGAGTCGAGTCGAGTCCAGTCTCGAGTCGAGTCGAGACCAGTCTCGAGTCGTGTCGATTCCAGTCTCAAGTCGAGTCGATTCCAGTCTCGGGTCGAGTCGAGTCGAGTACAGTCTCGAGTCGAGTCGAGTCCAGTCTCGGGTCGAGTCGAGTCCAGTCTCGAGTCGAGTCGAATCGAGTCCAGTCTCGAGTCGATTCGTGTCCAGTCTCGAGTCGAGTCGAGTCGAGTCCAGTCTCGAGTCGAGTCGAGTCGAGTCCAGTCTCGAGTCGAGTGGAGTCCAGTCTCGAGTCGTGTCCAGTCTCGAGTCGAGTCGAGTCGAGTCCAGTCTCGAGTCGAGTCGTGTCCAGTCGAGTCGAGTCCAGTCTCGAGTCGAGTCGAGTCCAGTCTCGAGTCGTGTCCAGTCTCGAGTCGAGTCGAGTCGAGTCCAGTCTCGAGTCGAGTCGAGTCCAGTCTCGAGTCGAGTCGAGTCCAGTCTCGAGTCGAGTCGAGTCCAGTCTCGAGTCGAGTCGAGTCCAGTCTCAAGTCGAGTCGATTCCAGTCTCGGGTCGAGTCGAATCCAGTCTCGAGTCGAGTCGAGTCCAGTCTCGAGTCGAGTCGAGTCCAGTCTCGAGTCGAGTGGAGTCCAGTCTCGAGTCGTGTCCAGTCTCGAGTCGAGTCGAGTCGAGTACAGTCTCGAGTCGAGTCGAGTCCAGTCTCGGGTCGAGTCGAGTCCAGTCTCGAGTCGAGTCGAATCGAGTCCAGTCTCGAGTCGAGTCGAGTCCAGTCTCGAGTCGAGAGAAGTCCAGTCTCGAGTCGTGTCCAGTCTCGAGTCGAGTCGAGTCGAGTCCAGTCTCGAGTCGAGTCGAGTCCAGTCTCGAGTCGAGTCGAGTCCAGTCTCAAGTCGAGTCGATTCCAGTCTCGGGTCGAGTCGAGTCCAGTCTCGAGTCGAGTCAAGTCGAGTACAGTCTCGAGTCGAGTCGAGTCCAGTCTCGGGTCGAGTCGAGTCCAGTCTCGAGTCGAGTCGAATCGAGTCCAGTCTCGAGTCGATTCGAGTCCAGTCTCGAGTCGAGTCGAGTCGAGTCCAGTCTCGAGTCGAGTCGAGTCCAGTCTCGAGTCGAGTCGAGTCCAGTCTCGAGTCGAGTCAACTCCAGTCTCGAGTCGAGTCGAGTCGAGTCCAGTCTCGAGTCGAGTCGAGACCAGTCTCGAGTCGTGTCGATTCCAGTCTCGGGTCGAGTGGAGTCCAGTCTCGAGTTGTGTCCAGTCTCGAGTCGAGTCGAGTCGAGTCCAGTCTCGAGTCGAGTCGTGTCCAGTCGAGTCGAGTCCAGTCTCGAGTCGAGTCGAGTCCAGTCTCGAGTCGAGTGGAGTCCAGTCTCGAGTCGTGTCCAGTCTCGAGTCGAGTCGAGTCGAGTCCAGTCTTGAGTCGATTCGAGTCCAGTCTCGAGTCGAGTCGAGTCCAGTCTCAAGTCGAGTCGATTCCAGTCTCGGGTCGAGTCGAATCCAGTCTCGAGTCGAGTCGAGTCCAGTCTCAAGTCGAGTCGATTCCAGTCTCGGGTCGAGTCGAATCCAGTCTCGAGTCGAGTCGTGTACAGTCTCGGGTCGAGTCGAGTCCAGTCTCGAGTCGAGTCGAATCGAGTCCAGTCTCGAGTCGATTCGACTCCAGTCTCGAGTCGAGTCGAGTCCAGTCTCGAGTCGAGTCGAGTCCAGTCTCGAGTCGAGTCGAGACCAGTCTCGAGTCGTGTCGATTCCAGTCTCGAGTCGAGTGGAGTCCAGTCTCGAGTCGTGTCCAGTCTCGAGTCGAGTCGAGTCGAGTCCAGTCTCGAGTCGAGTCGTGTCCAGTCGAGTCGAGTCCAGTCTCGAGTCGAGTCGAGTCCAGTCTCGAGTCGAGTGGAGTCCAGTCTCGAGTCGTGTCCAGTCTCGAGTCGAGTCGAGTCGAGTCCAGTCTCGAGTCGAGTCGAGTCCAGTCTCGAGTCGAGTCGAGTCCAATCTCGAATCGAGTCGAGTCGAGTCTCGGGTCCAGTCGAGTCCAGTCTCGAGTCGAGTCGAGTCCAGTCTCGAGTCGAGTCGAGTCCAGTCTCGAGTCGAGTCCAGTCTCGAGTTGAGTCGAGTTCAGTCTCGAGTCGAGTCGAGTCTAATCTCGAGTCGAGTCGAGTCGAGTCCAGTCCCGAGTCGAGTCGAGTCGAGTCCAGTCTCGAGTCGAGTGGAGTCCAGTCTCGAGTCGTGTCCAGTCTCGAGTCGAGTCGAGTCGAGTCCAGTCTCGAGTCGAGTCGTGTCCAGTCGAGTCGAGTCCATTCTCGAGTCGAGTGGAGTCCAGTCTCGAGTCGTGTCGAGTCCAGTCTCAAGTCGAGTCGATTCCAGTCTCGGGTCGAGTCGAATCCAGTCTCGAGTCGAGTCGAGTCCAGTCTCGAGTCGAGTCGAGTCGAGTCCAGTCTCTAGTCGATTCAAGTCCAGACTCGAGTCGAGTCGAGACCACTCTCGAGTCGAGTCGAGTCCAGTCCCGAGTCGAGTCGAGTCGAGTCCAGTCTCGAGTCGAGTGGAGTCCAGTCTCGAGTCGTGTCCAGTCTCGAGTCGAGTCGAGTCGAGTCCAGTCTCGAGTCGAGTCGTGTCCAGTCGAGTCGAGTCGAGTCCAGTCTCGAGTCGAGTCGAGTCCAGTCTCGAGTCGAGTCGAGTCCAGTCTCAAGTCGAGTCGATTCCAGTCTCGGGTCGAGTCGAGTCCAGTCTCGAGTAGAGTCGAGTCGAGTCCAGTCTCTAGTCGATTCAAGTCCAGACTCGAGTCGAGTCGAGACCACTCTCGAGTCGAGTCGAGTCGAGTCGAGTCGAGTCCAGTCTCGAGTCGATTCGAGTCCAGTCTCGAGTCGAGTCGCGTTCAGTCTCAAGTCGAGTCGATTCCAGTCTCGGGTCGAGTCGAGTCCAGTCTCGAGTCGAGTCCAGTCTCGAGTTGAGTCGCGTCCAGTCTCGAGTCGTGTCGAGTCCAGTCTCGAGTCGAGTCGAGCCCAGTCTCGGTTCGAGTCGATTCCAGTCTCAAGTCGATTCGAGTCCAGTCTCGAGTCGAGTCGAGTCGAGTCCAGTCTCGAGTCGAGTCGAGTCGAGTCCAGTCTCGAGTCGAGTCGAGTCGAGTCCAGTCTCGAGTCGAGTCGTTTCCAGTCGAGTCGAGTCCAGTCTCGAGTCGAGTCGAGTCCAGTCTCGAGTCGAGTGGAGTCCAGTCTCGGGTCGAGTCGAGTCCAGTCTCGAGTCGAGTCGAATCGAGTCCAGTCTCGAGTCGAGTCGAGTCCAGTCTCGAGTCGAGTGGAGTCCAATCTCGAGTCGTGTCCAGTCTCGAGTCGAGTCGAGTCGAGTCCAGTCTCGAGTCGAGTCGAGTCCAGTCTCGAGTCGAGTCGAGTCCAGTCTCAAGTCGAGTCGATTCCAGTCTCGGGTCGAGTCGAGTCGAGTACAGTCTCGAGTCGAGTCGAGTCCAGTCTCGGGTCGAGTCGAGTCCAGTCTCGAGTCGAGTCGAATCGAGTCCAGTCTCGAGTCGATTCGTGTCCAGTCTCGAGTCGAGTCGAGTCGAGTCCAGTCTCGAGTCGAGTCGAGTCGAGTCCAGTCTCGAGTCGAGTCCAGTCTCGAGTCGAGTCGAGTCCAGTCTCGAGTCGAGTCGACTCCAGTCTCGAGTCGTGTCGATTCCAGTCTCGGGTCGAGTGGAGTCCAGTCTCGAGTCGTGTCCAGTCTCGAGTCGAGTCGAGTCGAGTCCAGTCTCGAGTCGAGTCGTGTCCAGTCGAGTCGAGTCCAGTCTCGAGTCGAGTCGAGTCCAGTCTCGAGTCGAGTGGAGTCCAGTCTCGAGTCGTGTCCAGTCTCGAGTCGAGTCGAGTCGAGTCCAGTCTTGAGTCGATTCGAGTCCAGTCTCGAGTCGAGTCGAGTCCAGTCTCAAGTCGAGTCGATTCCAGTCTCGGGTCGAGTCGAATCCAGTCTCGAGTCGAGTCGTGTACAGTCTCGGGTCGAGTCGAGTCCAGTCTCGAGTCGAGTCGAATCGAGTCCAGTCTCGAGTCGATTCGACTCCAGTCTCGAGTCGAGTCGAGTCCAGTCTCGAGTCGAGTCGAGTCCAGTCTCGAGTCGAGTCGAGACCAGTCTCGAGTCGTGTCAATTCCAGTCTCGGGTCGAGTGGAGTCCAGTCTCGAGTCGTGTCCAGTCTCGAGTCGAGTCGAGTCGAGTCCAGTCTCGAGTTGAGTCGAGTTCAGTCTCGAGTCGAGTCGAGTCTAATCTCGAGTCGAGTCGAGTCGAGTCCAGTCCCGAGTCGAGTCGAGTCGAGTCCAGTCTCGAGTCGAGTGGAGTCCAGTCTCGAGTCGTGTCCAGTCTCGAGTCGAGTCGAGTCGAGTCCAGTCTCGAGTCGAGTCCAGTCTCGAGTCGAGTCGTGTCCAGTCGAGTCGAGTCCCGTCTCGAGTCGAGTCGAGTCCAGTCTCGAGTCGTGTCCAGTCTCGAGTCGAGTCGAGTCGAGTCCAGTCTCGAGTCGAGTCGAGTCCAGTCTCGAGTCGAGTCGAGTCCAGTCTCGAGTCGAGTCGAGTCCAGTCTCAAGTCGAGTCGATTCCAGTCTCGGGTCGAGTCGAATCCAGTCTCGAGTCGAGTCGAGTCCAGTCTCGAGTCGAGTCGAGTCGAGTCCAGTCTCTAGTCGATTCAAGTCCAGACTCGAGTCGAGTCGAGACCACTCTCGAGTCGAGTCGAGTCGAGTCCAGTCTCGGGTCGAGTCGAGTCCAGTCTCGAGTCGAGTCGTGTCCAGTCGAGTCGAGTCCAGTCTCTAGTCGAGTCGAGTCCAGTCTCGAGTCGAGTCGAGTCCAGTCTCGAGTCGAGTCGACTCCAGTCTCGAGTCGAGTCGAGTCGAGTCCAGTCTCGAGTCGAGTCGAGACCAGTCTCGAGTCGTGTCGATTCCAGTCTCGGGTCGAGTGGAGTCCAGTCTCGGGTCGAGTCGAGTCCAGTCTCGAGTCGAGTCGAATCGAGTCCAGTCTCGAGTCGAGTCGAGTCCAGTCTCGAGTCGAGTCGAGTCCAGTCTCGAGTCGAGTCGACTCCAGTCTCGAGTCGAGTCGAGTCGAGTCCAGTCTCGAGTCGAGTCGAGACCAGTCTCGAGTCGTGTCGATTCCAGTCTCGGGTCGACTGGAGTCCAGTCTCGAGTCGTGTCCAGTCTCGAGTCGAGTCGAGTCGAGTCCAGTCTCGAGTCGAGTCGTGTCCAGTCGAGTCGAGTCCAGTCTCGAGTCGAGTCGAGTCCAGTCTCGAGTCGAGTGGAGTCCAGTCTCGAGTCGTGTCCAGTCTCGAGTCGAGTCGAGTCGAGTCCAGTCTTGAGTCGATTCGAGTCCAGTCTCGAGTCGAGTCGAGTCCAGTCTCAAGTCGAGTCGATTCCAGTCTCGGGTCGAGTCGAATCCAGTCTCGAGTCGAGTCGAGTACAGTCTCGGGTCGAGTCGAGTGCAGTCTCGAGTCGAGTCGAATCGAGTCCAGTCTCGAGTCGATTCGACTCCAGTCTCGAGTCGAGTCGAGTCCAGTCTCGAGTCGTGTCGAGTCCAGTCTCGAGTCGAGTGGAGTCCAGTCTCGAGTCGTGTCCAGTCTCGAGTCGAGTCGAGTCGAGTCCAGTCTCGAGTCGAGTCCAGTCTCGAGTCGAGTCGTGTCCAGTCGAGTCGAGTCCAGTCTCGAGTCGAGTCGAGTCCAGTCTCGAGTCGTGTCCAGTCTCGAGTCGAGTCGAGTCGAGTCCAGTCTCGAGTCGAGTCGAGTCCAGTCTCGAGTCGAGTCGAGTCCAGTCTCAAGTCGAGTCGATTCCAGTCTCGGGTCGAGTCGAATCCAGTCTCGAGTCGAGTCGAGTCCAGTCTCGAGTCGAGTCGAGTCGAGTCCAGTCTCTAGTCGATTCAAGTCCAGACTCGAGTCGAGTCGAGACCACTCTCGAGTCGAGTCGAGTCGAGTCCAGTCTCGAGTCGATTCGAGTCCAGTCTCGAGTCGAGTCGCGTTCAGTCTCAAGTCGAGTCGATTCCAGTCTCGGGTCGAGTCGAGTCCAGTCTCGAGTCGAGTCGTGTCCAGTCGAGTCGAGTCCAGTCTCTAGTCGAGTCGAGTCCAGTCTCGAGTCGAGTGGAGTCCAGTCTCGAGTCGTGTCCAGTCTCGAGTCGAGTCGAGTCGAGTCCAGTCTCAAGTCGAGTCGAGTCCAGTCTCGAGTCGAGTCGAGTCCAGTCTCAAGTCGAGTCGATTTCAGTCTCGGGTCGAGTCGAATCCAGTCTCGAGTCGAGTCGAGTACAGTCTCGAGTCGTGTCCAGTCTCGAGTCGAGTCGAGTCGAGTCCAGTCTCAAGTCGAGTCGAGTCCAGTCTCGAGTCGAGTCGAGTCCAGTCTCAAGTCGAGTCGATTCCAGTCTCGGGTCGAGTCGAATCCAGTCTCCAGTCGAGTCGAGTCCAGTCTCGAGTCGAGTCGAGTCCAGTCTCGTGTCGAGTCGAGTCCAGTCTCGAGTCGATTCGAGTCCAGTCTCGAGTCGAGTCTAGTCGAGTCCAGTCTCGAGTCGAGTCGAGTCCAGTCTCGAGTCGAGTCGTTTCCAGTCGAGTCGAGTCCAGTCTCGAGTCGAGTCGAGTCCAGTCTCGAGTCGAGTGGAGTCCAGTCTCGAGTCGTGTCCAGTCTCGAGTCGAGTCGAGTCGAGTACAGTCTCGACTCGAGTCGAGTCCAGTCTCGGGTCGAGTCGAGTCCAGTCTCGAGTCGAGTCGAGTCCAGTCTCAAGTCGAGTCGATTCCAGTCTCGGGTCGAGTCGAGTCCAGTCTCGAGTCGAGTCGAGTCGAGTACAGTCTCGAGTCGAGTCGAGTCCAGTCTCGGGTCGAGTCGAGTCCAGTCTCGAGTCGAGTCGAATCGAGTCCAGTCTCGAGTCGATTCGAGTCCAGTCTCGAGTCGAGTCGAGTCGAGTCCAGTCTCGAGTCGAGTCGAGTCGAGTCCAGTCTCGAGTCGAGTCGAGTCCAGTCTCGAGTCGAGTCGAGTCCAGTCTCGAGTCGAGTCGACTCCAGTCTCGAGTCGAGTCGAGTCGAGTCCAGTCTCGAGTCGAGTCGAGACCAGTCTCGAGTCGTGTCGATTCCAGTCTCGGGTCGAGTGGAGTCCAGTCTCGGGTCGAGTCGAGTCCAGTCTCGAGTCGAGTCGAGTCCAGTCTCGAGTCGAGTCGAGTCCAGTCTCGAGTCGAGTCGACTCCAGTCTCGAGTCGAGTCGAGTCGAGTCCAGTCTCGAGTCGAGTCGAGACCAGTCTCGAGTCGTGTCGATTCCAGTCTCGGGTCGAGTGGAGTCCAGTCTCGAGTCGTGTCCAGTCTCGAGTCGAGTCGAGTCGAGTCCAGTCTCGAGTCGAGTCGTGTCCAGTCGAGTCGAGTCCAGTCTCGAGTCGAGTCGAGTCCAGTCTCGAGTCGAGTGGAGTCCAGTCTCGAGTCGTGTCCAGTCTCGAGTCGAGTCGAGTCGAGTCCAGTCTTGAGTCGATTCGAGTCCAGTCTCGAGTCGAGTCGAGTCCAGTCTCAAGTCGAGTCGATTCCAGTCTCGGGTCGAGTCGAATCCAGTCTCGAGTCGAGTCGTGTACAGTCTCGGGTCGAGTCGAGTGCAGTCTCGAGTCGAGTCGAATCGAGTCCAGTCTCGAGTCGATTCGACTCCAGTCTCGTGTCGAGTCGAGTCCAGTCTCGAGTCGAGTCGAGTCCAGTCTCGAGTCGAGTCGAGACCAGTCTCGAGTCGTGTCAATTCCAGTCTCGGGTCGAGTGGAGTCCAGTCTCGAGTCGTGTCCAGTCTCGAGTCGAGTCGAGTCGAGTCCAGTCTCGAGTTGAGTCGAGTTCAGTCTCGAGTCGAGTCGAGTCCAGTCTCGAGTCGAGTCGTTTCCAGTCGAGTCGAGTCCAGTCTCGAGTCGAGTCGAGTCCAGTCTCGAGTCGAGTGGAGTCCAGTCTCGAGTCGTGTCCAGTCTCGAGTCGAGTCGAGTCGAGTACAGTCTCGAGTCGAGTCGAGTCCAGTCTCGGGTCGAGTCGAGTCCAGTCTCGAGTCGAGTCGAGTCCAGTCTCGAGTCGAGAGAAGTCCAGTCTCGAGTCGTGTCCAGTCTCGAGTCGAGTCGAGTCGAGTCCAGTCTCGAGTCGAGTCGAGTCCAGTCTCGAGTCGAGTCGAGTCCAGTCTCGAGTCGAGTCGATTCCAGTCTCGGGTCGAGTCGAGTCAAGTCGAGTACAGTCTCGAGTCGACTCGAGTCCAGTCTCGGGTCGAGTCGAGTCGAGTACAGTCTCGAGTCGAGTCGAGTCCAGTCTCGGGTCGAGTCGAGTCCAGTCTCGAGTCGATTCGAGTCCAGTCTCGAGTCGAGTCGAGTCGAGTCCAGTCTCGAGTCGAGTCGAGTCCAGTCTCGAGTCGAGTCGACTCCAGTCTCGAGTCGAGTCGAGTCGAGTCCAGTCTCGAGTCGAGTCGAGACCAGTCTCGAGTCGTGTCGATTCCAGTCTCGGGTCGTGTCGATTCCAGTCTCGAGTCGAGTCGAGTCCAGTCTCGAGTCGAGTCGAGTCGAGTCCAGTCTCTAGTCGATTCAAGTCCAGACTC
Organism: Pemphredon lugubris; assembly: GCA_933228935.1. Classification (NCBI taxonomy): domain Eukaryota; kingdom Metazoa; phylum Arthropoda; class Insecta; order Hymenoptera; family Crabronidae; genus Pemphredon; species Pemphredon lugubris. The sequence goes on along the minus strand of OW121816.1, from coordinate 17,430,351 downwards.
GAGTCGAGTCGAGACCACTCTCGAGTCGAGTCGAGTCGAGTCCAGTCTCGAGTCGAGTCGAGTCCAGTCTCGAGTCGAGTCGAGTCGAGTCCAGTCTCGAGTCGAGTCGAGTCCAGTCTCGAGTCGAGTCGAGTCCAGTCTCAAGTCGAGTCGATTCCAGTCTCGGGTCGAGTCGAATCCAGTCTCGAGTCGAGTCGAGTCCAGTCTCGAGTCGAGTCGAGTCGAGTCCAGTCTCTAGTCGATTCAAGTCCAGACTCGAGTCGAGTCGAGACCACTCTCGAGTCGAGTCGAGTCGAGTCCAGTCTCGAGTTGAGTCGCGTCCAGTCTCGAGTTGAGTCGAGTTCAGTCTCGAGGCGAGTCGAGTCCAGTCTCGAGTCGAGTCGTGTCCAGTCGAGTCGAGTCGAGTCCAGTCTCGAGTCGAGTCGAGTCCAGTCTCGAGTCGAGTCGAGTCCAGTCTCAAGTCGAGTCGATTCCAGTCTCGGGTCGAGTCGAGTCCAGTCTCGAGTCGAGTCGAGTCCAGTCTCAAGTCGAGTCGATTCCAGTCTCGGGTCGAGTCGAATCCAGTCTCGAGTCGAGTCGAGTCCAGTCTCGAGTCGAGTCGAGTCGAGTCCAGTCTCAAGTCGAGTCGATTCCAGTCTCGGGTCGAGTCGAGTCCAGTCTCGAGTCGAGTCGAGTCCAGTCTCAAGTCGAGTCGATTCCAGTCTCGGGTCGAGTCGAATCCAGTCTCGAGTCGAGTCGACTCCAGTCTCGAGTCGAGTCGAGTCGAGTCCAGTCTCGAGTCGAGTCGAGACCAGTCTCGAGTCGTGTCGATTCCAGTCTCGGGTCGAGTGGAGTCCAGTCTCGAGTTGTGTCCAGTCTCAAGTCGAGTCGAGTCGAGTCCAGTCTCGAGTCGAGTCGTGTCCAGTCGAGTCGAGTCCAGTCTCGAGTCGAGTCGAGTCCAGTCTCGAGTCGAGTGGAGTCCAGTCTCGAGTCGTGTCCAGTCTCGAGTCGAGTCGAGTCGAGTCCAGTCTTGAGTCGATTCGAGTCCAGTCTCGAGTCGAGTCGAGTCCAGTCTCAAGTCGAGTCGATTCCAGTCTCGGGTCGAGTCGAATCCAGTCTCGAGTCGAGTCGTGTACAGTCTCGGGTCGAGTCGAGTCCAGTCTCGAGTCGAGTCGAATCGAGTCCAGTCTCGAGTCGATTCGACTCCAGTCTCGAGTCGAGTCGAGTCCAGTCTCGAGTCGAGTCGAGTCCAGTCTCGAGTCGAGTCGAGACCAGTCTCGAGTCGTGTCGATTCCAGTCTCGAGTCGAGTGGAGTCCAGTCTCGAGTCGTGTCCAGTCTCGAGTCGAGTCGAGTCCAGTCTCGAGTCGAGTCGTGTCCAGTCGAGTCGAGTCCAGTCTCGAGTCGAGTCGAGTCCAGTCTCGAGTCGAGTGGAGTCCAGTCTCGAGTCGTGTCCAGTCTCGAGTCGAGTCGAGTCGAGTCCAGTCTCGAGTCGAGTCGAGTCCAGTCTCGAGTCGAGTCGAGTCCAATCTCGAATCGAGTCGAGTCGAGTCTCGGGTCCAGTCGAGTCCAGTCTCGAGTCGAGTCGAGTCGAGTCCAGTCTCAAGTCGAGTCCAGTCTCGAGTCGAGTCCAGTCTCGAGTCGAGTCCAGTCTCGAGTTGAGTCGAGTTCAGTCTCGAGTCGAGTCGAGCCTAATCTCGAGTCGAGTCGAGTCGAGTCCAGTCCCGAGTCGAGTCGAGTCGAGTCCAGTCTCGAGTCGAGTGGAGTCCAGTCTCGAGTCGTGTCCAGTCTCGAGTCGAGTCGAGTCGAGTCCAGTCTCGAGTCGAGTCGTGTCCAGTCGAGTCGAGTCCATTCTCGAGTCGAGTGGAGTCCAGTCTCGAGTCGTGTCGAGTCCAGTCTCAAGTCGAGTCGATTCCAGTCTCGGGTCGAGTCGAATCCAGTCTCGAGTCGAGTCGAGTCCAGTCTCGAGTCGAGTCGAGTCGAGTCCAGTCTCTAGTCGATTCAAGTCCAGACTCGAGTCGAGTCGAGACCACTCTCGAGTCGAGTCGAGTCGAGTCCAGTCTCGAGTTGAGTCGAGTTCAGTCTCGAGTCGAGTCGAGTCTAATCTCGAGTCGAGTCGAGTCGAGTCCAGTCTCGAGTCGAGTCGAGTCCAGTCTCGAGTCGAGTCGAGTCCAGTCTCAAGTCGAGTCGATTCCAGTCTCGGGTCGAGTCGAATCCAGTCTCGAGTCGAGTCGAGTCCAGTCTCGAGTCGAGTCGAGTCGAGTCCAGTCTCTAGTCGATTCAAGTCCAGACTCGAGTCGAGTCGAGACCACTCTCGAGTCGAGTCGAGTCGAGTCCAGTCTCGAGTTGAGTCGCGTCCAGTCTCGAGTTGAGTCGAGTTCAGTCTCGAGTCGAGTGGAGTCCAGTCTCGAGTCGTGTCCAATCTCGAGTCGAGTCGAGTCGAGTCCAGTCTCGAGTCGAGTCGTGTCCAGTCGAGTCGAGTCGAGTCCAGTCTCGAGTCGAGTCGAGTCCAGTCTCGAGTCGAGTCGAGTCCAGTCTCAAGTCGAGTCGATTCCAGTCTCGGGTCGAGTCGAGTCCAGTCTCGAG